>CM056505.1:30665282-30776858 GCA_029783415.1 Anisodus acutangulus | reverse complement strand
GAGTTTATTTATTCGAAGAAGAATATAATGAGTACTTTCAGTATCGAGCAAGTAAACATACATCTCCACAAGCAGCCTCAGTCACACAATCTAATACCGCCAGATTGTGGATTGTAGACTCTGGCGCTTCTGATTATATTTCTGGTGATAAATCACTTTTGTCGGATATTAAGCATTCACAGTCTCTTTCCACTATTACTTTAGCTAATGGGATCCAAACAAAAGCAAAAGGAGTTGGGCAAGCTAAACCCATATCTTCGGTCACTCTAAGTTCTGTTCTCTATGTCCCTGGTTGTCCTTTTAATCTTGCATCGGTCAGTCGTTTGACTCATTCCTTAAATTGTGCCATACTATTTCTTGATGATTCTTTTATTATGCAGGATTGCAGTACGGGACAGACGATTGGTGTAGTATATGAATCACAAGGCCTCTACTACCTTACCTCTACTCGTAAATCCTCCATAGCAGGTCTAGTTACAGATCCTCCAGACTTAATCCATAAACGATTGGGACACCCGAGTCTGTCCAAGCTACAAAATATGGTGCCTAGTTTGTCTAGTCTGTTCAAAGTAGATTGTGAGTCATGTCAACTTGGGAAACACACTCGCACTACCTTTCCACGTAGTGCTGAGAGTCGTGCAGAGTTTATTTTTACAATAGTTCATTCTGATATTTGGGGTCCTAGTAGTCAGTTCACCTTTAGGATTTCGTTATTTTGTTAGTTTCATTGACGATTTTTCCAAATGCACTTGGTTATTCGTAATGAAAGATCGTTCTGAATTATTCTCTATATTCAAGAGTTTTTGTGCTGAAATACAAAATCAATTTGGTGTTTCTATTCGTACTTTTCAAAGTGATAATGCCTTAGAATACAAATCCTCCTAGTTTCAGCCGTTTATGACTCACCAAGGAATTATTCATCAAATATCTTGTCTGTACACCCTTCAGCAGAACGGGGTAGCATAAAGGAAGAATAGACATCTCATTGAGACGGCTCACACTCTTCTCATTGAATCTTATGTTCCGCTGCGTTTTTGGGGCGATGCAGTCCTTATAGCTTGTCATTTAATTAATCGAATGCCCTCGTCTTCTATTCAGAATCAGATTCCATATTTCATAATATATCCTCAGTCATCTCTATACTCTCTTCCTCGTGTTTTTGGGAGCACATGTTTTGTGCATAACCTAGCTCCGGGGATAGATAAATTAGCCCATCGCTCTCTTAAATGTGTATTTCTTGGTTATTCTCGAGTTCAAAAGGGGTATCATTGCTTCTCACTTGATCTCCGTCGATATCTTATGTCTGCCGATGTCATATTTTTTGAGTGTCAACCTTACTTTAGGTCTCCTTCTGATGATCATCCTGATATCTCTGAGGTCTTACCTGTACCTCAGGTTTTACCTACACCGACCTTTGAGGAATCTACAGTTACTTCTACATCTCCAGTTACAGTGCCACCACTTTTGACTTATCATCGTCGACCGCGTCCAACATCAGATCCAGATGATTCATGTCCTACGTCGGACCTGCACCTACTGTGGACTTGTCTCCTTTTGATCAGCCGATTGCACTTCGGAAAGGTAAACGGTCCACTCGTAACACTAATCCACATTATACCCTTTTAAGTTATCGTCTATGATCATCTCATTATGCCTTTGTATCATCATTGTCCTCTGTCCCCGTTCCTAAGTTTACAACTGAAGCCCCTTCTCATCTCGGATGGTGACAAGTTATGATCGACGAGATGTCTGCTTTACATATGAGTGGTACTTGGGAGCTTGTTCGTCTCCCTTCAGGTAAATCTACTGTTGGTTGTTGTTGGATTTATGTAGTCAAAGTTGGTCCGGATGGCCAAGTTGATTGGCTTAAGGCTCGCCTTGTTGTGAAAGGGTATACACAGATATTTGGACTTGATTACGGTGATACTTTCTCTCCCGTGGCTAAAATAGCATATGTTCGTCTTTTTCTATCCATGGCTGATGTCCGCAATTGGCCTCTTTATCAATTGGACATTAAGAATGTTTTTCTCCATGGTGATCTTGAAGAGGAAGTTTATATGGAGCAACCACCCGGTTTTATTGCTCAGGGGAGTCTAATCTGGTGTGTCGATTGCGTCCGTCACTTTATGGTCTAAAACAGTCTCCTCGAGCTTGGTTTGGTAAACTCAGCACAGTAATTCAGGAGTTTGGTATGACTCGCAGTGAAGCACATAATTCTGTGTTTTATCGACATTCTGCTCCAGATATGAGTATTTGTTTGGTGGTTTATGTTGACGATATCGTTATAACTGACAATGTTGATGGTATCACTAATTTAAAACAACATCTATTTCAGCATTTTCAGACTAAGGATCTCGGCAGACTGAAGTATTTTCTAGGTACTGAGGTTGCCCAATCCACGTCAGGTATTGTTATTTCGCAAAGCAAGTATGCCTTAGACATTCTTGGAGAGATAAGAATGATGGGATGTAAACCCATTGACACTCCTATGGATCCGAATGCTAAACTCTTGCCAGGACAAGGGAAGCCACTCAGTGATCCTGGAAGATATAGGTGGTTGGTGGGTAAGTTGAATTATCTCACCGTGACTAGACTTGACATTTCATTTCCTGTGAGTGTTGTAAGTCAGTTTATGGATTCTTCCTGTGATAGTCATTGGGATGCAGTTATCCGCATTCTACAATATAAGTCAGCCCCAGGTAAAGGACTGCTTTTCGAAGATCGAGGTCATGAGCAGATCGCTAGATATACAGACGCTGATTATGCAGGATCACCCTCTGATAGACGTTCTACATCCGGATATTGTGTGTTAATAGGAGGTAATTTGGTGTCCTGGAAGAGTAAGAAACAGAGTATCGTTGCTCGATCTAGTGCTGAATCAGAATATCGAGCAATGATTGTAGCAACTTGTGAGCTAGTTTGGATTAAACAGTTGCTCAGATAACTAAAATTTGGAGAAATCAGTCAAATGGAACTTGTGTGTGATAACAAAGCGGCCCTTCATATCGCATCAAATCCGGTATTTCATGAGAGGACTAAGCACATTGAGATTGACCGTCACTTTGTCAGGGAAAAGATACTCTCCGAAGATATTGTTATTAAATTTGTAAAGTCGAGTGATCAGCTTGCGGATATTTTCACCAAGTCACTCAGTCATCCTCGTACTAATTGCATCTGTAACAAGCTCGGTACATATGACTTGTATGCACCAGCTTGAGAGGAGTGTTAGAATAGGAATATGATTTCATATATAGTATCCTACTAGGAAAAGGATTGTAATGTAGTGTCTATAAATAAGACTCGGTGTAATCATGTAGATACAACAATTCAATAATAAATTCTCCCATAATTTCTCACAGCTACAAACCTTGACCAACTCTAGCCAAGAAGACAAACCAGCAAAGGTTGAAATCTATCCTACCATAACACTTCTTAAAAGTAGTGTAGGATTACAATAAAGAACAAAAGACAAAATCTCAAAACAAACTAAAGGACATGGACATCTTCAGTTGTCGGGATTTGGTCCTTTAGTTTGTGGACAACTTTGTTCTTGAACACATGGAGAATCTTGTGGCGGCTACACTTTAATGTGATTCTAGGTTTTCAAGTGATGAGTAAAACATTGGAACATGTTGTATATATATTAGGGAGCATGTGGGATGAGATAGGGGACTACTCATCCCCTTGATTGACCTCGAGCATGCCGCATCAGTGCTGATGTACTTGTGGCAGTGAACAGTGCAGCTTTACCGTTGTTACTGTTGACGGTACGATGTACTGAGAGAATAGATATCAGATGAGGTGCCTCTCTGGTTCTTCGACAGTTTGGCAAATCATCAAACATAAAATGTAACGTAGTTTATCAATTTCTCCTTTTTTGATGATGACAAACTCAGAATTGATATTCCCCCTGAGAACCAGGTTACCCACTTGTTCTCCCTGCGAAACAGACTAATCTTTCAAAGCATAACATGTTTAGAATAGCAACAAGATTTTATCCCCTTAACTTCTCCCTTCATCACAGCCTCAATTCCTTCTTAAGTACTTTTCCCCCTTTTGGCATTATTAAAAAGAGCAATTAGCGGTACAAGTAAAAAAGAAGTTCAGTAACATTAACTCGGAGCCATTGGGGCGACACAACATAAGCAGAAACATGAACAAGCAAGATAGTAATAATGCACAAAACAGAGTAAATGCCCAATTAAGATTAGTTGTTATAAAAAATAGTAGCCAGGACAATACAATGCATGGAAGTTAAAATTGTCATTAGTGCCAAAACATAACAGAACAGGGATCACAAAACAAGAGCTTGACTTAATGACAAGGAAGGACCAGGTCTGGGAAACAAGGATGAGTGGGCTAGATGGGAGACTAAAGATGAGGGGCAAGAGCCTTAAGAAGCCGATCAACACGCTCACTGTTGGTATGTTGATCTTGGAGCATCTGATCACGAAGGCCATTAACCTTTTGCTTTAACCGCTCATTTTCAACCTGCAGCCTCACAATCTTAGCGTTTGCAACCTCTAAATCGCCATGAGAACCAGGTTCCTGTGTCTTCTCAGGCAGCCTGGCTTGGAGAAGAGCATTCTCAGCTTTAAGCCTCTGAATTTCTGCAGTTGCCACCTCTTGTGCCTCAATCAGAGTAGAAATAGTGGAGGTACTAACATCGCCTTTCCTTGGCACACACTCACATTCCTCCAAAGTCGCCATGGTGAACATGTGTTTCTTAGTGCCCATGGTAGCCTTACCAGTTTTGACTTGGAAGTGGACCAGTACCTTGGTCAGGAGGAACCCATATGGAAGTCCATGTCGACCTTCCTGTGCATTCACCACCTTAATAATGTGCTCAATCATAATGGATGGTAAACTGATGGATTGGAAGTTTGACAAGGCCTCAAGAAGGACCAAGTCTGCCACAGAAGCAATGGTGCGACCTTCAGCTCTTGGCAACAACACCTTGTTAACCAATTCAAATAGAAGCTGGTACTCAGGTTTGAGCTCCTTTTTTAGGAGCCTCGCCTTTATAGCAGAATCCGCCCTTTTAGCAATCACACCTTTGAATTCATCAGAGGCCTCCCAGCCACAGTCTTAATTCCATCAGTAGGCACCTCCAAAATTTCCCCAAATGTCTTTTCATCCAACTCAAACTTAGTTTCATTTACGGACACAACAAGTGTGCGATCGTCTATGTAACAGAGGTCGACATAAAACTTAGTCACCTCAACCTCATAAACACCTGGTACCAGTGGGACAAACATGTGACTCCATTTCTGGAACTCAATCATCTCAAGCAATTCTTTCATGCCGAATTTATCAACAGTTGCAGTATCACACACCCTCCCCAACAACACTTTCTATCAGCAATTGCAGTATCAAGTTGAGTAGCATTTTTGCCAATTCTTTATTTCTTGGAGGGGCCAAGTTCCTCATTGGTGCTACTTTTTCTCTTCTTTGAGGAACGCGGTCGAGTGACCCATCCCTCTTTGGTGGATTTTTCCCTCTCATCATTAGGGACCCGCTCCACACTCTTTCTTCCCTCCACCTTCTTCTTTGAATTCATCTTCTCATAATCCCCTTCCACAACATCATCACCATCAGATATCTCAACATCCGCATCAACCAAAACATCCTCATCACGCAATTTGGTTGACCTTGCTTGATCCGAGTATGCTTAGTACCCTTGGCTTTACTCGCCTTCAATACAGAGTCCAGAGCAACCTTTGCAACTTGTTTACGTTGCCTGGTTCTAGGGGCTGTTGTTGGAATGGTGGGCACGGTCCTTTTCTTTGGCTTTTCAACCGTAGAAGCCCTTCTACGCCTAAAACTTAGAGGCCTCTCATTCTCCTCAGACTCAGTAGTAGGACCAGAATGACCAGGTCCTTTCTCAGGGAACAGTTCCCCCAACAACACAACAATCATAGACACAAGTTCAGGTTAACAGCTAGATCCAAATTGACCCTGGAGGAGCCTGGTGTCTTATCCCAGATAGGAGTTGTCTTGAGCGCTGATGACTCAGACTCCGCTTGGGCTGAGGACCAGGTCCCTCCTTCATTTCCCCTGCTAACTGCACAGACCCAGACTCCAAACTACCAACAATCCCTCATTATTTTTTATGGCCTCGCAAAGTCTCGGCTAAAATCTCAAAATCTGCCTTATTTTCAGCCTCACTATGCAAGATATTTGACCTACCCTTTTCCGCCTCAGAAATACACCCATCCAACTCCATGGATGACTCATTTACTACTCTCAGATGGAAAGGGGTTACCTTGGGATGCCGTAGAATTTTCAACACGGACCTCGTTGACTATTTTGTCCATTGCAGTACTAACAGTCCCACTTCCTTGCATGTCACCGGTGACCTGGTTGTCGTGCACCTTACCTTGTACCCCTGTTTCCGTGATTGGTTGACTTGTAAACTCCATTTCCTCGTTATTTTCTTCCATTTCCTCTGTGTTCTTGAAGAATTTTGACACTGACATAGTGTGCTCACTACCAACGGAGTTGGGCTTTTCAATTTGTCCGGAGGGTACAAATTTTCGGGGAGTTTGACTTTTGCGAGTTCTAGATGGACCAGTAATTGGGGATTTTAGGGAAGTGACGGTGGGATTTTAGTCTGTGGAGCTTGGGAGTTTGGGGGAGAAGTAGGAAGAATGGGTTCTGATGGTGTTGGAGTGGAAGTTCTTTCAGCCATGTTAGGAGTGTTTGATTCGTGATTAGACATGGTGAATTTTGGTTTGGTGATGGAACATAGAAGGTTGAGAAAACTGGTTTGTGTGACAGAGAGAGTAAAGTAGGAGCTACCGGTTTAGGTGAGGAGAGAGAAATGTGTGAAGGGTCTGGTAGTTGATTGTCCTTCCTCTAGGTTTGGTGGAGCAGCCATTAAATAACTTCTTTCTAGGTGTTAACCTTTTAGAAAGCACCTGCTCTGATACCAATTGATAGAAAACTAAGGATTCACCGAACAATTCCCTCAAACAAAGAAGCAAGTAAATAACACAAGATATTTACGTGAAAAACTCCTTGCTCAAGGGATTAAAAACCACGACATACCAAGTAGGATTTCCAACTTCACTAACCAAACAACTTCATATTACAACCTATGAATTAAACTCTTAATCGCTCACCCCTTACAATACCTACATTGTAAGCCTCTTCACAATACATATATTGTAAAGCTACAAACCTTGACTAACTCTAGCCATGAAGACAAACCAGCAAAGGTTGAAATCTATCCTACCATAACACTTCTTAAAAGTAGTGTAGGATTACAATAAAAAACAAAAGACAAAAGCTCAAAACAAACTAAAGGACATGGACATCTTCAGTTGTCGGGATCTGGTCCTTTAGTTTGTGGACAGCTTCGTTCTTGAAAACTTGGAAAATCTTGTGGCGGCTACACTTTAATGTGATTCTAGGTTTTCAAGTGACGAGTAAAACGTTGGAACATGTTGTATATATATTGGGGAGCATGTGGGATTAGATAGGGACTACTCATCCCCTTGTTTGACCTCGAGCATGCCGCAACAGTGTTGTTGTACTTGTGGCAGTGAACAGTGCAACTTTACAACTGTTACTGTTGACTGTACGATGTACTGAGAGAACAGATAGTAGACCAGGTCCCTCTCTGATTATAACAATTCTAAGTCAACAATCCAAAACCCTACCATAGTTCATATGATTCTCTTTATCAAACCCATGAACTTATTTCCCAAGAACTCATCCAATTCACAACTATAAATGATTAGAAGGGGAAAGGATTACCTTTTTGATTGGCCCTCGACGCGGGGCCACTGCACGCGCCCCACGCGCGACGCGTGGCCATCGCGGGTGACCCATATCGATTTCTGCGCAGTGTTTTTGTAACGCACATAACTTCTTCTACAGAGCTCCGTTCGGCCTCCATCATATACTATTAGAAAGGTATTTCAAAGATCTACAACTTTCATGTTTTACCTGTCATAAATTTAGCCGATTCTATCGAATCTTGAGCAACTCACTACTCGTCTTTATTCCAAAACAACTATTTCTACCCAAACTCATCCCGATAGTACTTCACATACCTAAAATGTCACATTAATACTCATTTAACACATCCACACCTAATCCGAATTTACAAAGTGTTACATATTCCTTGAAGATCAACTATTCTTTTAAAACAGAATATGCAGTCTATGAGCTCTCTGTGTCCATGCTTGTAATGTTTCTTGGTCATGGAAAAAGTTTGATGCTATATGGCAAAAGAGTTGTGGATGAATATATAGTGCAGATTGCCACTTTCTGCAAATTTTTCCTCTCCAAGGGGGAAAAAGAAAAAGAGAAAGATGATATGTAAATATAACAACTATGCCTTATTACCAAATAAGTTGGGGTCAGCTATATGGATCTTCATCGACCATGTTCCCCATTTAAATTCGTCATCTAACGTATACAAAAGAAAAATAAAAGTGAAACATATTAGAAATTCTTTTTTTTATCAAGCTAATATATTTTCATTCATAAACATGACCAAATTGGGCGTACCAAAAGGTAAAGAATCTACAAAAGGATATGATTCTCTACAAACTCCACCCAATCATCAATACAAGGAACTTTCTTTTCACACTAAAAGAATATAAGGGAACATAGACTGCTCCTTAATTGAGAGAAACTCGACTCCTCACTTTCAAAAGCTCTCATATTTGTCTCCCTCCAAACTACCCACATTAATAGCATGTTTGGCCAACCTTCTAAAATCAGCTAAGTACTTTTGGTGAGAATCAATTTATATTTGGCCAATTAATTTCAAAAACACTTTTGAGCAATAATTAATGTTTGGCCAAGCTTTTAAAAGTGCTTCTAAGTGTATTTTCTCATAAGCGCTTTTAGGGAAAAGCTATATTTTTAGCTTCTGAAAAACTGCTTCTACTACTCCCCAAAAACACTTATTTTCTTCCAAAAGCTTGGCCAAACACCTCACTTTTTTAAAATAAGCACTTTTTAAAAAAAAAACACTTTTGGCCTCTCAAAAGCTTGGCCAAACATGCTATAAAGCTAGTGGAACCACGTTCCAAGCCCTTCGTCTTCTCTTCTTTCTTCCGCTCTTCCCACTGAACATCAAATCTTTCACGGTTTTACGCATTGCCCAAGGAGTACCAAACCACCTAAACATATCTCATCATAGCTTTATGGTTAGCCCACAGTGTAATAGAAGATGATCTACGTCTTCCCCCGTTTCCTTACACATGCAACACCAATTGATGCAGACGATCTTTCGCTTTCTAAGATTTTCCGCTGTAAAGATCACTCCTCTCATAGCTAGCTAGCCAAGTGAAGAAGCACACCTTCCTCGGCACACTTGGAATCCTTATTGCATACAGGAAAATCCATCTCCTCCCTAACCAATAGTTTCTCATAAAAGGACTTCACAGAGAACATTCCATTATTTTCCGGACCCCACCTCCAAACGTCGTAATTATCAATTGGATTGATTTGCCTATGAAGTAAGGCTAGCAATCTTTGAAACTCAGCCACCTCCCAATCTTGAAATTCCCTTTCTAAATCTTAAGTCCCAAAAAGATACTCCGCTTTGAGTCCCCCTAATTTGCTGGATTGACAAGTCTCTTTGGCAGGATATTCTGTACAAACTCCGGAATTCGTCTTTCACTAAAAAATCCCCACACCATCTATGTCCCCAAAAACATACTCGTCCCGTCTCCAACCCTAAATGAGATATTTTTTCAAAAATAATCCCATCCGTTCATGATATTCCTCCACAAACCACAATCGAAAGGCAAATTGATATCTTTAGTTCTCCATCCCCTTCCATAACCTCATATTTATGAACTATCACCCCCTTCACCCCAAACCTCCAAAGCCACATGCCCAATAAAGCTTTATTAAACACTTTCAAATCTTTAATTCCAAGACCTCCCCAATTTTTAGGAGAAGTGATGGTCTCCCACCGCACCAGGTGATACATCTGTTCTCCATTTGCCGCATCCCATAGGAAGTCTCCCTGAAACCTTTCCAACTTTTCAATAACCGAAGACGAAGCATGAAACAAAGATATATAGTAAGTGGGGATGCTCGATAAAGTACTCTTGATAAGCATTTCCTTTCCGCCCTTTGACAATATCTTTTTTCCCACCCTATTAGTCTCTTTTGGACCCTCTGAATAATATGGTTCCACACCATACGATCCTTGTTCGACGCACCTAACGGTACTCCAAGACTTGAGTGAGCGATCCAATGTCATTCACCTCCCCAACAGGAATAATCTCACACTTCCTCAAATTAATTTTAAGGCCATAAACCCCCTGAAACCAAGTGAGAACTTGGCCTAAATAATCCAGTTGGGTCTTATCTGCATCACGAAAAATCAAGGTATCATCCACAAACAACAGGTGGGACACCGATACTGTCCCTGCACCTCCTACTGCCGCATTGAAACCCTTCAAATAACCACCCAAAACAGCTCTATCCATCATCCTACTTAGAGCTTCCATAAATAGAATAAAAACATCGGTAAGAGGGGGTCCCCTTGTCTCACACCCATTGAACTCCCAAAGAATTCCTACTAGCGTAAGAATCTCTATTAAGGTTAAAAGACTCCTAAAAGCATAGGACCTAAAATAAACATGTTAACATGACTAGAATATATTTCAAACTAATATGTATCGGCTATGACCTTAGATAGGAAGATTTGGAGGTCGAGAATAAGGGTAGAAAGTTAGTGGGTAGTTGAGTTTTTGTCGCATTGTGTGGGAGAGGCACGGGGCTAGCCTCTTCTCCTCTTCTCCCTTTTTAGTCATATTGTTTAGGTATAGCGTAGATCCTTACTCTTTATGTGTGTATTACTATGTGTTGCTCCCTTTGTTTTATATCTAGATATTTTGTTGTCTTATTTTCCTTGCAATCTTGCATCTACTACTTTCCTTTTGAGCCGAGGGTCTATCGGAAACAACCTCTCTACCCCAGGTCGAGGTAAGGTCTGCGTACGTCCTACCCTCCTCAGACCCCGCTAAGTCTAGTTGATTCCAAAAGCTTGTAGGTAGATCCTTTAGGACAACTCCCTTCCATGTAATCTTAGGTCTACCTCATCCTCTTTTAACACTTCCACTCACTATGGTTTCACACATATGGACCGGTGCATTTAAGGGTCAACGCAAGACTCCTCCAAATCATCTCAAGTGACCTTTTCTCATTTTATCCTCAATGTGTGCTACACTACTTGCACCTTCTGACAAGGCTGTGTAAATATGAATGAAATTATACTTGTCTAGTCAATTCATAGACTTGTAACCACAAATCTTTTCTTGACAGTTATGGTCGTGTAAAGCCTGACATTGTTGCATATGGGCGTGAGATAATGGGATCCAAAATTAGTACGGGTTGTAAAAGCTTATCCGGCACCAGCGTGGCGAGTCCTGTAGTTGCTGGTATAGTATGCCTTCTTGTTAGCGTAATTCCTGAAAACAAGCGGAAGGACATTTTGAATCCAGCTAGTGTCAAACAAGCGCTGGTTGAGGGGGCTGCAAAGCTTCCTGGTCCCAACATATACGAGCAGGGCGCAGGCAGGGTTAATTTGTGAGTTTCTTTCTGATTCTTGTAGTTTGAACCCCAAATCAATGAACATTGATGTTCTTCTCAACGTTTAACTCTAATGACAGGTTGGAGTCCTTTGAAATTTTGATGAGCTATAAACCTCGAGCAAGCGTTTTCCCAGGTGTTCTTGATTACACTGACTGCCCGTACTCTTGGCCATTTTGTCGTCAACCACTTTATGCTGGTGCCATGCCAGTCATATTTAACGCCACTATTTTAAATGGGATGGCTGTAATTGGTTATGTCGAAAGCCCGCCTATATGGCATCCTTTTGGTGAGGAAGGCAACCTTCTCAGCATCCATTTTACTTATTCAGATGTGATTTGGCCCTGGACTGGTTATCTTGCACTGCATATGCAAATCAAAGAAGAAGGGGCTCAGTTTTCAGGGGTAATTGAAGGTAATGTAACTGTAAAGATCTACAGCCCACCAGCTCCAGGTGAGAAGAGTCGTCGAAGTAGTACTTGTGTCCTTCAATTGAAATTGAAAGTGGTTCCTACTCCACCAAGATCTGTGCGGATATTGTGGGATCAATTTCACAGTATCAAGTATCCGCCTGGTTATATTCCAATGGACTCCTTAGACGTTCGGAACGACATTCTTGACTGGCATGGGGATCATCTGCACACAAATTTCCACATAATGTTTGACACGCTAAGTGATGCGGGATACTATATTGAGACTCTTGGCTCTCCTCTTACATGCTTTGATGCTCGCCAGTATGGTACACTTCTTTTGGTGGATCTTGAGGATGAGTACTTCCCTGAAGAGATCAAGAAATTGAGAGATGATGTCGGTAATTCAGGTCTAAGTGTAGTTGTATTTGCCGACTGGTACAATGTGGACACGATGGTAAAGATGAGGTTTTTTGATGACAATACGCGTAGCTGGTGGACCCCCGTTACTGGAGGTTCCAATGTTCCTGCCTTAAATGATCTTTTGGCTTCCTTTGGGATTGCATTTGGGAATAAAATTCTGAATGGAGATTTTGTCCTTAATGGTGAACAGAGTCGTTATGCATCTGGGACTGATATTCTGAAGTTCCCAAGAGGTGGATACTTGCACAGCTTCCCTTTCATGGATAGCTCAGAGAGTGGGGCCACTCAGAATATCCTTTTGTCTGGCATGACTAAGGTGAGTTGAAGGCTGTTCATAATTTAGTTTTGTTACCACTTACCACTACTAAAGCAGATAGTTGACATTTGATCTTTTCTCTTTTTGCTTATTCCAGAATACTGGGCATCTCCATGAGGCTCTAGTACTTGAAATTAATTGGAGATAAGGTGGTCTAATCTAGTGCAGTCTGTTATCTCTCTAATGAAACATGGGAAAGAGTATACTCTGTAGTGAGATAGCAGTTCTCCTAAATCCTAATCAACTACTCCCTTAGTTCCAGTTTATGTGACACACTTTCCTTTTTAGTCTGTTAAAAAAAGAATGACACTTCTAAATATGGAAATAATTGACTTTATACTTCCCATTTTACCCCTCATGAGAAGTTTTTATAACCACACAAATGTTATGGCGCGTTTAAGGCCACAAGTTTCAAAAGTCTTCATTTCTTTCTTAAACTCCGTACCGATTCAAACTATGTCACATTATTTAGATTGGAGGGAGTAATTGTTATGATAATAAACATTCCACTTAAATAAAAGCTGACACTCCGGGAAGTTGCCTTTTTTCATGTGTATCTTTTAAATCCTCTGCTTAAAAGTGAAGTTGGAGTATCGTGGAAAATAAAAATGTGTGTATAAATATACTGCTGTTTTAGGGGATGGTGTTAGTAAGGAATATTCTTCACTTATCAGTTATCTTTGATGAATACATTTTTGGTATCACATTCTTTGAGTAGTACAAAGTAATACTGGAAGAGAAGTTCATTTTACTCCAACGAGAACCCTTATGCTAACGACACTGCGCTTTTTTCAATATTCTTTAGGTGGTGGCTGAGCTGCCAATCTGACTTGCAATTTATTTTAATGAATGCAGACAGATACACCTATTCTTGGTCTTTTGGAGGTTGGCAGGGGTCGAATTGCAGTATACGGGGACTCTAACTGCTTGGACAGCAGCCATATGGTTACCAATTGTTATGGACTATTGAAGAAAATGCTAGATTTTACAAGTAGGAATATAAAAGATCCTATGCTTTTTTCAGATTCAGTTAGACAGGAGAAACCATTATATGTTGAAAAGAACCAGCTACCAACCCGTAGAACGGATGTGAATTTTTCTACTTATTCTAGAGTTGTTGGAAAGGAGTTGTTATGCGGGCGTGACTCCAAGTTTGAAGTATGGGGAACTAAGGGTTACAATTTACAGGTCCGAGGAAGGAACCGTAAGCTACCTGGCTATCATGTCATTGACTTGGGTAGAGGTTTAAATTCTACAGTAGACACACCTGTTTCAGTAACATCTAACACGACTCAGAAGGATGTCGACTCTCCTGGAAATGCGTACTGGGGCTTCTTTTACAGAGATGATGTAAGTAACTTTTGGTGGCATTTGTTTCTAAAATTTGATTCATTGGAGTTTGTCCGTGCAAAAATTTTTCATTTTTTTTTCTTTCAAATAAGTGTTTGCCTATCAATTTGGTTCATTTTATCAACTTCAACTTGAACAAAGAATTTGAAGTTTGAAAAATATGTTTTAGGAATTCCGCTTCTCTATTTCAAGTTTCCACTCATGAAACTTCCAAAAAAATAGCCAAGTGAAATTCATGTCACTTAAAATACACTTTTTATTTCTTCAAATTTCAACCAAAACATGTCCAAGCACATTTAATGTATTATCTAATGTATTATCTGCACGGGGTCTAATATTTTTGGACATGAAGTTCATTAGGAAAAAGTTGAATTTTTGTGAGTGAAACTAGTATTTCACTAGAAATACTCCTCAAATAAGTCTTCATCTTCTTATCGGGATAGCCATTTAGCTTGGTTTTCGTGACTACCTTCACCAGCATCTCAAATACTGAAGTTTAATATTTGCAAATAGTAATTTAGGGTCAAATGGGTACAACTTTTCAAATATTTGAAATATTTTTCAGCTCACACTTTTTTCAACTTCAACAAAATATTGTCCAAAAGCCAGAAGATAAGAATGTCTCATTTTACTTTTTTGCAGATTGACATGCCTGTGCTTGTAGCTACTCATTGGTTAGTTCCTGCCATTGTTGCCATCACAGGTGAGTGTGTACTGACTGTTAGATAAATCTGAAAGTTTATCTTGTTCACTCATGACTCACCATTCTTACGAACTTACCGGTATTATTGTTAGGTCTATTGATCTTATTCTGGCGCATGCAAAAGCGTCAGAGGAGAAGGAGAGGTTCTGGTTCGGGTCGGTTTACTAATTTATAGCCCTATTTTTTACTTGGGTTGTGTTCTTTAGTTTTTACTATACTCATGTAGGTTGTTTTATGTAATATCATATAAAAATAGACTAGATCATTGAAAGGTGAGTTTTGTATTAGTAGTGTAATTATTTTAAACAGTTTTTGTCCTTGATTAGATTGATTTCTAGATGGAGAAAAATCACAGAAATTTTCAGCCTCTCCAAGAGCTAAGATCAAATGAACTCTAGTATGGCTTTGCTGGGTTGCCAGATAATTTTTCATCCGTCTAAATTTGGGGGTGAATCTCATAATGGATTTTGAAAAAAGAATTTCAAACTCAATGGAACACCTAAAGGAAATGATGAGGATTGAAGTGTAAAGTCAGAGCTTTCTAAATGAATTAAAATATTACTCCCTCCGTTTTATTTTAATGTGTCTTAGTTTGATTAGGAACGGAGTTGAAAAAGCTAAGAGACTTAAATTTTGGAAAATGGTCATATTTTACCTTGCTACTTTCAAATATTGCTCATATTATACCCTCTGTTATACTATTGAGTTATAAATACCCCAACCATTATAATTTTGGTTCAAATGTGTTAAATGTCCCACCCAATTCTAAAATATACACATGGAGACCCTCAGATTAATTTAAAGACTCGGTTCATTTGACCAAAGTAACTCATAACCCACCCACTTGCCCCCCCCCCCCCAGAATTCTAGGATTATTTATTTCATCTTCTTTGCAATCCTAAGTTGTGTGTAAGGTTCCAATCAAGTCCAAAAGAATCTGATTTGAAGGCCTCAAAAAAAATTTTGAGGTATCTCAAAGGGATGTCAGAACTGTCCTCTTTTATCCTACGGGAGATAATTTTGACTTGGTTGGATATGCTAATGTTGATTAAGTTGGATATTTGGTGGATAGGAAGAGCATATTTGAATGGCACATTTTCTAGGATTATGCTTGATCTCTTGGGGTACTAAGAAATAAAATTTTGTGGCTCTCTCTACCGGTGAAGCTGAGTATGTGATTGTTGCCTCTTGCTATGCTCAATTGATATGGATCAAACAACAGATTGAGGATTTTGGTGTGTGTACTGACTGTGTGCCCTTGTTGTGTGATAATACAAGTGCACTTAACATGGAAAAAAATCTAGTGCAACACAAATGGGCCAAGCACATTGATGTCAGACACCATTTCCTAAGGGACAATGTTGAAAAGGGTTTGATCTGTATGAAGTTCTGCAAGACAAAAGACCAGATTGTTGACATTTTCACCAAGAAACTAAGCAAGGAGCACTTTGAAAGAAATCGCTTGGAGTTGGGCTTGATCAAGCTCAACTGGTTGGTCTCTCACAAGTTCCCTCAATGACTGGCTATGTTAAGAGGAAAGGTAAAATGCTAAAAAGTGTTTCTCGGTGGCATCTAACTCACTCTTATATTGTTACAGGTATACACGCATGGCAGTTTCAGGACAACACAAGCATAAGTGACATTGCATACATCAGAGTTTTTGCTTGAAATTTTTAAGAAAATTGTCAAGGGACATGGTCCATGTGACTTAGGTTAGTAGTCTCTTCAGTACTCGTATGAATTTGAATTATTTAAAGTGACAGTTCATCAAAACCGTTCCCTCTTTAAATTCAAAATATCTTTCCAAACGGTACACCTTCTCTGAACCAACCCGACCAGTTCCCTCACAACCCGATCCAACCATTACTTTCCCTTCTTAAATACCAATCCTCTCATCTCTCTCTATCCTCACTTAAATTGAAAACTTAAACTTTACTCTCTCTTTCTCTCTCACAAACCTGTTCTTTCAACCCTCTACATTCCGTCTTCATCCTAAATCTACCATGTCTAACCAAGAACCAATCACTCCTAGCATGGCTGAAACGAATCCCATTCCAACACCATCGAAACCCATCCCTCCTACTTCATCCCCAAAACTCCCAATCTCCATCAATCAAAACTCTTCTGTCATTTCCCTAAAATCCCCCATTATTGGTCCTTCTAGAACTCTCAAAAGCCAAACTCGAAGAAAATGTGTACCCTCGCCTTAGATTTTCGGCTATATTGAAAAACTTGACTCTGTTGGTAGTGGAAAAACCATGTATGTATCAAAGTTCTTTCAATACACAGAGGAACTCGAGAAAAAGGATGATGAAATTGAGGTTACAAGCCAACTGGTTGAGAAAACAGGGGTACAAGGCCAAGTGAACGAAAACTGGGTCACCGGTGACATGCAAGAGAGTGGAGTTTCTAGTATTGCAAAAGAAATGGACGAAGGTGTCAACCAAGTCAGTGTTGAAGACACCACGGCACAAAAAGGTAACCCCTTCCATTTGATGGTGGTAAAGGGTTAAATGAGTCGTCCATGGAGTTAGATGGATCTATTTCTGAAGCGAGTAAGGGTAGGTCAAATATCTTGGATAGTGAAGCTGAGATTATGGCTAATTTTGAGATTTTAACTGATACTTTGCAAGCCATGAAAAATAGTGAGGGAGTTCTTGGTGATTTGTGGTTTGGGTCTGTGCAGTTAGACCGAAAATGAATGAGGGACCTGGTCTCTCACCCCAGGGAGAGTCTGAGTCATTAGCACTCAAGACAACTCCTATATGGGATGAGACACCAGGTTCTTGTAGGGTTAACTTGGATTTGGATGTTAGTCCTGAACCAGTGTCCACTATTCTTGTGCCTGGGAGAATTGTCACCTGAGAAAGAACCTGATCCTACTGGCCCTACTACTGAGTTTGATGAGGATAATGTGCCCCTACGTTTTAAGCGTAAAAGGGCATCTGTTGTTGAAGAGCGCAAGGAGAAGCATGTACCCAAAGCAAAGAAAAGTATTCCCCAAACAAACCCTACCAAATAGAGTAAAAGCGCTGCAAAGGAAACTTTAGAATCTTCCTTAAAGGAAAACAAAGCAAATGGTACTAAAAGGACAAAAACCCAAATAGGGACAAGAAGGCTAATTGATAAGGACATCTTGGTTGATGCATATGTCGTGGTTGATGATGATGTTGTTGAAGAAGAGGTGGAACATTCTCCACTTGAATGGAAAAATTCAAGAAAGAAGAAAGAGCAGAAAAAGAAGAGTGTAGAACAGATTATCACTGATGATGAGGGTGACAAATCTGACAAAGAGGTGTGTGAAACTCGACCTCCTCCTCCAACGAAGAGGAAGAGTAGTAACAGTGAGGAACTAGGTTCCTCAAAGAAATAAAAAGTTGGAAAAAGTGTTGCTCAGACTGAGAAGGAAATAAAGGAGACTTTGCAGAGTCAAAAGGTGTTGGGGAGGGTGTTTGAGACTGAAAATGCGGAGAGGTTTGGCATGAAAGAACTGCTTGAGATCGTTGAGTTCCAAAAATGGGCTCATCATTTTGTACCACCGGCACCAAGTGTATATGTAGCAAAGGTGGCCGAGTTCTATGCAAACATCTGCTACACTTATGACTGCACTCTTGTTGTGTCGGTAAATGGGACTGACTTTGAGTTAGATGAGTCGAAGCTTGGAGAAATCTTGGAGGTCCCGACCGAGCCTTACCATCTTTTTCATAATAACTAGGAACCAGTAATAGTATGTCACTAATATTTCTCTGCAATAGTTTCTGAAGGGTCAATTTTCTTATGATTGGAAAGAACTTTGATAAATTGAAAAATCTTTAAAGCACTCCTCATTTTCAAAAGATGTACATGTTCCTAAAAGTGGTGTCCGGACTAACTAATCTACCGGATACTTCTACCTACCGATGAAAAGAAATCACCTAGTGTTTCTCGTCTCTGCTGGGATTTTAAATCATTGGTCAATCTACCACTTTTGTGGTTAAGACAAACAATATTTCCCCATATAACAGGTGAAGATTAAGACTTCGATGCATAGTGAAGCATTCTGAACGATGACATGCAGTAATTAAACTTCATGAATACACAGGAAAAAATTACCTGACAGTTCCCATAATTCATTCCTTGGGATAATGAACCTTGATGAGCAAGTTGTAATAATATGATGGAGTAGCAAATTAACGGACGTTGTACTAAAAATTCCCTTAAGCAATTTGAGACGCCAAACAAGACAAAAGAGAACGCGAGAGAGTACCTTTGAATTAGGACCAAGTTGCATCCCATCTCTCTTAGTAGAGCCATCAGCAGCCTTTGCCGATAAATGAAGAAAAGAAAAGAAATAGATGAAAATAAAGACATTATATTAGACATTCACTTACCTCCATCTGCAACAATCCATTCATCCAACAGGTATCTACAGTAGACACACCTGTTAACATGTTTTAGGAGTTATTTAAACTTCAACTTCTCTATTTCAAGTTTCCACTAGCAAAACGTCAAATCTTTTTCCAAGTGATATTCATGTCACTTAAATATATTTACATACACATTTTTATTTTTGGGCATGTAGTTCATTAGGAAAAAGTTGAAGTTTTGTGATTTCACTAGAAATACTCAAACAAGTTTTCCAATATTTCAGTTGCTTTCAATTTTGACCCAATCAGGCTTCATCTTCTTATGGGGATGGCTATTTAGCATGGTTTCTTAGGACTACCTTCACCACTCACCAGTATTTGCAAATAGTGAAATAATTTATGGCCAAACATATTAGCGAATATTCTCCGTATATTTTTCCTTAGAAATTTCTTTCATTATTCACAATATATATAGTTGTACAAAGGTTGATTCCTAATACAGTACGAATCCTAACTTACCTTACAAAGGTTGATTCCTAATACAATTAGAATCCTAAGTTACCTTAAATATACATCTATCATAATTACAAAATAAACGAAGAATATTCGGAGAATATTCGCTAATACTCCCCCTCAGACGGAGTGGGAGGAGGCCGAACACTAAGGCTGGATCGGAAGTCGGTGAAGAGTTGTCACGGTAGTTCCTTTGTGAAGATGTCTGCATACTGATAAGAGGAAGGCACGTGTAATATTTTGACCTGACCACGGGCAACTTTCTCTCGCACAAAGTGGATATCCATCTCAATATGCTTAGTCCGCTGATGTTGGACCGGATTATGAGACATATAGATGGCAGATATGTTGTCACAATAGACTATAGACGCCTTGCGGAGTGGACACTGGAGCTCCAAAAGAAGATTTCGGAGCTAACAGATCTCAGCAACTACATTAGCAACACCGCGATATTCTGCTTCAGCACTCGAACGAGATAGTGTGGCCTGCCGCTTGGCGGACCAAGAGATAAGACTATCCCCAAGAAAAATACAGTACCCTGAGGTGGAGCGACATGTGTCGGGGCATCCTGCCCAATCTGCATCCGTGTGGGCAAGTAGCTTGGTTGGGGCAGAGGGGTATAGATGTAATCCAAAGTCTAGTGTGCCCTTAATGTATCTGATAATACGTTTGAGAGCGGCAAAATGGGACTCTCAGGGGTCGTGCATGAACAGACACACCTGCTGAACGGCATATGCAATAACAGGTCTAGTGAATATAAGATACTGAAGAGCACCTGCTAGACTCCGATATAGAGTGGGATCAGAAACTGGCGCACCGTCATTGGCACTAAGCTTGGATTTTGAGTCCACCGGAGTTGGCATAATTTTATAATTTGCCATCTTGGCCCTGTACACTATCTCTTCTGCATACTTACGCTGACATAGGAACATAGTCGCTGCAGATTTGGTCACTGATATACCCAAAAAAAATAACTTAGCTTGCCCCAAGTCAGTCATAGCAAATTCAGTTTTCAGTAGAGCAATGATTTCATTCTTCAAACATCAGATGAGGCAGTAAGAACAATGTCATCGACATATAATAACAAATATGCAGTCCTGCTACCTCGGTGAAAAGTGAAGAGAGAGTTATCACACCTGCTACATACAAAACCAATCTGCAGAAGATACCTGGCAAAACGATCATACCGCGAGCGGGTTGCCTGTTTCAATCCATACAATGACTTTTTGAGACGACATACAAACTGCGGAACTGTCGGATGAACAAAGCCAGGAGGCTGATGCATGTACATAGTCTCTTTCAAATCCCCATGAAGAAATGCATTCTTGACATCAAGCTGATGAATCGGCCAATGCATGCCCATAGCAATACTGAGAATAGTTCGAATAGTGGCTGATTTAACAACCGGAATGAATGTCTCACCACAATCAATACCCTCCTACTGATTAGGGCCATTGGCAACTAGTCTTGTCTTATACCGCTCTAAGTCACCACTGTCTCTGAACTTGTGCCGAAATAGCCACATATACCGGATAACATTCACACCTTCTGGTCTAGGTACCAAATCCCAAGTGTTCTGCTTGGTTATAGCGTTAAACTCCTCGCACATGGCCTCATTCCAATTGGGGTCCTGTTTTGCTAGTTTTGGATTTTTTAGAATAGGAGATAAGGTTTGTGCGGAGAGGTTGAATTGAACATTGGGTTTGAAGATCCCGTGTTGTGCACGAGTCTCCATGCGATGAGAGGGTAGCAGTGGGAGGTCGGGACTGGGAGGTTGCAGAGCTACTGGGTCTGGACTGCTAGGAAGCAATGCTGCGGGACTGGTAGGCTGCGGGCTGGTGGTGTCTGGACTGAGAGGCACAGGAGACACTGCTGCAGGAGAATTTGCCGGTGGTGCAGTAGACCGAGAGCATGGAGCTGAAGGCATCAGTGGTGGGGATGGGGCAGTGTCCACTGCTGGAACAGATGGCAGCGGTATTGTCCTTTGCCGGAGACACATCGACTGGAGTAGATGAGACATAGGAGACTCATCGAGAAATGTGTAATTCGTGGTTTGAAATTTTCGAAGGTTTGAAAATGGATAGTTCGTCTCATCGAATGTGACGTGACGTGAGATGATGATCTTACGAGTGGTTATGTCATAGCACAAGTAACCCCGATGATTTGTGGAGAAACTGACAAATACACATGGTGTGGTGCGTGGGGCTAGTTTGTGAGGTGTAGTGGAAGTTATGTTGGGGTAGAATAGGCATCCAAAAATACGTAGGTGATCATATGATGGTAGCCTACGGTATAAGATTTCGGTAGGGGTCTTATTTTGGAGAGTGCTAGTTGGTAAAATATTAAGAAGGGATTCTACCATTTTTAACAGCATAGACCCAAAAAGGCGGTGGTAGATAAGCATGAAACAGAAGAGTGCGAACCATGTTATTGATGGTACGTATAATTCGTTCAGCCTTTTCGTTTTGGGAGGAAGTATAGGGACAAGAAAAATGGAAAACCATGCCTTGTTTAGAACAGAAATTGTGAAATGTGGAGTTATTAAATTCACGTCCATTGTCACATTGGAATAGTTTGATAGATTTTTCAAATTGTGTTTTAATGAATTTTTGAAACTCGAGAAATTTGGAAAAAACTTCAGATTTGAATTTCAGTGGGTAATTCCAGACAAAATGTGAAAAATCATCTAAGAATACTAGATAGAATTTGTGACCCAAAGAGCTAACAATCGGAGATGTCCACAGATCAGCAAGAACTATATCAAAAGGAGAAAAAGTAACACTGTTTGATGACATAAATGGAAGACGAGTATGGTTGCCTAGTGGGCAAGAAAAACAGTGGTGGGCAATTTTTCCATTATTACATTGAATATGCGTAGAATTCCTAAGAAAAGAAAAAAATGGGTCTCCAGGGTGTCCGAATCTGTTATGCCAAGTTGAGGGAGAGATCGCCGCAAGGGATAGAGGTGATTGCGGTCTGACAACGGAAGATTGAGTGAATTGGTAGAGATCTCCCACACTATTGCAGCGTGTAAGAATTTTCCATGTATTGAGTTCCTTCACAGAAAAACCAAAAAGGTCAAATTCGATAGACACAAAATTATTGCTAGTGAATTTTCTAACATAGATTAAGTTTTAATGATGTTAGGGGTGTATAGGACGTGGTTTAGAGAGAAAGGCGGGAGAAAGTTTGATGAGGATAATGTGCCCCTACATTTTAAGCATAGAATGTCATCTGTTGTTGAATAACGCAAGGAGAAGCATGTACCCAAAGCGAAGAAAAGTATTCCCCAAACAAATCCTACCAAATAGAGTAAAAGGGCTGCAAAGGACACTTTAGAATCTTCCTTAAAGGCAAACAAAGCAAATGGTATTAAAAGGATAAAAACCCAAATAGGGACAAGAAGGCTAATTGATGAGGACATCTTGGTTGATGCATATGTCGTGGTTGATGATGATGTTGTTGAAGAAGAGGTGGAACATTCTCCACTTGAATGGAAAAATTCAAGAAAGAAGAAAGAGCAGAAAAAGAAGAGTGTAGAACAGATTGTCACTGATGATGAGGGTGACAAATCTGACAAAGAGGTGTGTGAAACTCGACCTCCTCCTCCAAAGAAGAGGAAGAGTAGTAACAATGAGGAACTAGGTTCCTCAAAGAAACAAAAAGTTGGAAAAAGTGTTGCTCAGACTGAGAATGAAATAAATGATACTTTGCAGAGTCAAAAGGTGTCGGGGAGGGTGTTTGAGACTGAAATTGCGGAGAGGTTTGGCATGAAAGAACTGCTTGAGATCGTTGAGTTCCAAAAATAGGCTCATCATTTTGTACCACCGGCACCAAGTGTATATGTAGCAGAGGTGGCCGAGTTCTATGCAAACATCTGCTACACTTATGACTGCACTCTTGTTGTGTCGGTAAATGGGACTGACTTTGAGTTAGATGAGTCGAAGCTTGGAGAAATCTTGGAGGTCCCGATCGAGCCTTACCATCTTTTTCATAATAACTAGGAACCAGTAATAGTATGTCACTAATATTTCTCTGCAACAGTTTCTGAAGGGTAAATTTTCTTATAATTGGAAAAACTTTGATAAATTGAAAAATCTTTAAAGCACTCCTCATTTTAAAGATGTACATGTTCCTAAAAGTGGTGTCCGGACTGACTAATCTACCGGATACTTCTACCTACCGATGAAAAGAAATCACCTAGTGTTTCTCGTCTCTGCTGGGATTTTAAATCATTGGTCAATCTACCACTTTTGTGGTTAAGACAAACAATATTTCCCCATATAACAGGTGAAGATTAAGACTTCGATGCATAGTGAAGCATTCTGAACGATGACATGCAGTAATTAAACTTCATGAATACACAGGAAAAAATTACCTGACAGTTCCCATAATTCATTCCTTGGGATAATGAACCTTGATGAGCAAGCTTTAATAATATGATGGAGTAGCAAATTAACGGACGTTGGGTATGGGCTGGCAGGCGAGGCCCAGTTCTGCTGGTTGGGCCATGCTGGTTGCTGTTGTCCAGCCCACTGAAAATAGGCTGGATTGGTGCCTTGCGGTTGCTGCTGTCCAGCCCACTGGTTGCGTTGGCCCTTGCCACGGCCATTACCTTTGTTGTAGCGACCTCTGCTACCACAACCTCCGCTGCTGGACTGCTGCTGCTGGTGGGCCTGCGGTGGTGGCGGGGTGGTGTTGGTTGCTGGTGGTGTCATCCCGTCAACGGCTAACGCCTTTTGATTATGTTCCTCTTGTTTGGCACGTCGGGTTTCTTCCAACAATAATTGTGATCGTGCCTTGGTGAAACTTGGTAGTGAGTCGGCCTGTTGAATCATTGTTTCAAGAATATCGTATTCACTTTTCGGTAAACCCACAACTAATTGGAGTACCATCTTGGTTTCAGAAACAGATGTCCCGACGTTGAAAAGTTGGTCGACTATGAGTTTTAGTTGTTTGCAATATTCTGACATGTTGTTGAAATTCTCGAGGCGTGTATTGTTGAATTGCTCCTCCAAATACATGGCCCGAGTATTTTTGTTGTCCTGAAAGATTTCTTCCAACTGTACCCAAAGGTCACGTGCTGTGGCACCTGTTTTCATGATAATACACAACAAGTCTTTTGAGATGGTGTCGTATATCCACTGTTTGACGATGGCGTCAAGGCGACGCCATGTTGATTCGGCAATATCGGTGGAACGATGAACGGAGTCATCAATATGGTCGAGCACGTTGTACGCACATGCATGAATATAGAATAGTTCTGTCCACATGAAATATTGACAGTCTTCTTGGTCAAGAATTATAGGGATATAATTCTTGATATTTGTAACGGCGAACGCCGGATGAAAAAAAGACGATGAACGTTGAGAGGGTTTGTCAAAAGTGTCAGTGAAGGAACCGGAATTTGTGGGAGAAGGCATGGTGGCTGCCTTGTTGCTGTTTCGGCCGAGGGAAGGGGAAAAAATTGTTGTTTCGATCGAGAAAGAGAAAGAGAAGGGAGAAGAGTAGGGTTTAGGTTTTAGACTCTTGATACCATGCAAGATGGAATAATTTTTCTTAGGGATTCCTTTCATTATTCACAATATATATAGTTGTACAAAGGTTAATTCCTAATACAGTACGAATCATAACTTACCTTACAAAGGTTGATTCCTAATACAATTAGAATCCTAAGTTACCTTAAATATACATCTATCATAATTACAAAATATACGGAGAATATTCGAAGAATTTTCGCTAATAAAACATAAATAACTTTTCAAATATTTGAAATATTTCTTCAGTTCAATTTCTTTTTTCAATGTCAACCAAATAGTCTAAATGCCAGAAGATAAGAATGTCTCATTTTACTTTACTGCAGATTGACATGTCTGCGCTTGTAACTACTCACTGGTTAGTTCCTGCAATTGTTGCCATCACAGGTGAGTGTACATTCGTGTTCACTCATCATTCTTACAAACTTAATAGCTATTACTGTGTTGCTTGTGTTCTTTAGTTTTGCTATACTACTACTGTAGGTTGTTTTATGTAATATCATACACAAAAAATCACTAGATCATCGAAAGGTGAGTTTTGTATTAGTAGTGTTAGTTCTTTTTGACTTTCTTTTCCTGATTAGATTGATTTTCAGTCACTCTCTTAAGAGAAAAGATGAAACGAACTCTAGTCCTCTTTATGGCTTTGCTGGTTTGCCTGAGTTTTCATCTGGCTCCAATTCGGGTTAACATTATTATCAATGCCAATGCCATAATAGATTCTACCAAAAGGAATTTCAAACTCAATGGAACACCTAAAGAAATGGTGACTATTGAAGTGTAATGACGATGCAACTAACTTTCGAAACGAACTAAAATATTACTATCTCAATTTCATTCTGTGTTTTAGTTTGACTAAATATAGAGTTTAAACTCTTAAAGGATGTACATAATATAATGTATTAAAATGCTCTAAAATCTTGTGCTCTTCACATGCTACTAGAAATGTTGGAATTAATCTAACAAGTCACGTTCATTTTTAAAACATAAATCGAAATAAATTGAGTGATATTTATATAAATGTGAAGTATATATACGAAACATTAGTGTCTTTGAATTCTCAAATATTAGCTAAAAATATCTAAAAAATTGTCAGCGAGGAAACTTTTGAAACTTGCAATTTTAAACATGCCAATAATATGTCTGACCATAAAATGTTTAAAACTAGTGATCTTTATCCTGTCACAGAATTAACATAGCTATTAAAAATAAAATGAGAAGTTTAAGTTAAATTTCAAATTTAAAAGATAAATATTCTTTTTAAAAAGGACAAAATAGGAGACATCACTCTGTCTCAAATGTCATCTCGAACTGACAGTGCTGATTAGCAGACTTCAACCAAACTCGTCAATCATATCAACATTTACCCAAAAAGCAGATTAGTGGAGGACCTACCACATTACCAATTTTTGGGAATACAGCCTTAAAAAGACAAAGAAAAAGGCAATATCTAACTTCATCCAAAGAGGATCAACATCCTGCAATTGTGCTATGAGGTAAAAATAAAATACTAGGTAATGGTTCTCATTATTACTACAAACAATCAGGTCTATATTCTTGAACATCTCCTAAATTTACAAACTTAAATATGACATGGCCCTGACTGCAGAGCACTAAAATCAATCAACCATGATACAGAGCTTAGAGCAGAGGATCTATATATAGAAAATGTTTTTTAAGTCCAACCATCTCAGACAGAGCGAAGAAGATCGAATTTTAATCTGTGCCTTGCATTGGAACCATCATATGCTGACCCTGCAGCAAAAGGCAATTTCAAGAGAAATAGGTATCAGGTTGGTGGGATTTGAACAATCAATGTATCAACTACCATTGTAACCAAATAGCCGTTAAACACCCATCCGCTCCCCTCCTTTTCATGTATGTTGAATTCTCAAAAGGCAGCGCTCTGTCCCTCTATCTCTTGTGCACACAGGCTTCTATTGTCATCCTAACATGACGTGTACAAGCAATTAAGTAGAATTTACTCGTTAAGCAACAACCTTAGTGTTCAAAAAAACAGTGCCAGGAGCTATCAACCTTGCCTATCCTAAAATTTTGGCTAAACTTTCCTTATTTGTACTAGTTCATCCAGCTATTAATGTTAACAGGCAATTGTACTACAGAAGAAGCATGTTAATGAGATTTTTTTACTTCTCTCCTATAACTGATCAAGTCATAGTAGGCCTCAAGTCATCCCTCCAGACTAACAAATAATAAAAAGGAAAACAAGGGCAGAAGTAAGGGCAATCCATTTCAAGTGGCAAAACTGAAAACATGACAATTCCGCACACAGACGTGCAAAGAAGTGAGGACTACTGCCTTCGTTACATTTTATATTGTGATGTCCACAATGGAGGGCAGGTCAAAGAGAAAGACTGACAAGCTTCTAAGGCTGGCAAGCTTTCAGAGAAAGCATGCACATGACACCTTGTGCATAGTCAAGCACCTCCATTTAAACAAAACAGAGGGAGTAACAAGTAACTTTCCCCTCCCAGTGCAGATAACCATTATCTACGGAATGGATCAAGTACTTGATCCCTTATAATTTGTTTCAAACTCAAGCAACATGTGAACAATGTTTTCAAGTTTTTAACTATATGGTGGTCACCGATACCCAAGTGAAGCACAATGTCTTCCAAGCATGACATATATCTAGGTAGAAGTACTTAATAAAACTGTACCATCTCCCACTTAGTCCACAACTGACTTGACATGTAAAACGACAGTCGCACATTCCATCCCTCCTATACCTATCGAGCAAATTCTGACATAACATAAGAAAGAAGCCCTTTGAGCAATATGTATGATCATCATAAAGCTGAAAGAAATATTGGGCTCTGCTCCAAACTAGTTACTTGCACTGGTGTTAATAGGAAGAAGTCAGAACCTATGTGCAAAAAGGCTATACATATTACCCTTCTTTTATATCATCTAAGGATTTGCCTCATTTTACTTTTTCTTTTTTACTCTTCAAGAAGTTAATTTTTTTCCCTGCGCCATAATGAATAAATTATGATTATATCTTCTGCAGTTTGGAAAAACTCTTGGCATCTTTTGAAGTTGTGAAATCACATGAAGACCCAGGTCTTATAAGAAAATATACAGAGACCTCACCTACTATCCCTTGTATAATTTTATCAGTCTTTGGATGATTATAATATTCAAAGCACGGACTTCTAGGATTTAAACAAAAAAATAACACTCATCGCCTTACCATCTTTTTCATAAGTAGGAATCAGTAATAGCATTTGTCACTATATTTCGCTGCAACAGTTACTAAATGGTCAATTTTCTTATGATTGGAAAGAAGTTGATAAATTGAAAAATCTTAAAAACACTCTTCTCATTTTCAACCTTTACATGATTCCGCCCCCCCCCCCCCACAGTGGTGTCTGGACTGACTAATCTAACGAATACTTCTACCTCCAACCAGCACACATACCGGTTAACTTTGCCTAACAAGACTTGGACCGATGAAAAGAAATCCCCTAGCATTTCTCGTCTCTGCGGGGATTTTGAATCATGGTCAATCCACCACTTTGTGGTTGAGACAAACAATACTTGCCGATAAACGAAGGGAAGATTGAGACTTCGATGCATAGTGAAGCACTCTGAAAGATGACATGCAGCACTTAAACTTCATGAATACACAGGAAAAAATTACCTGAGAGTTCCCGTAATTCATTCCTTGGGAGAATGAACCTTGATGTGCAAGCTGTAACAATATGGAGTAGCAAATTAATGGACGTTGTACTATAAATTCCCTTGAGCAATTTGAGACGCCAAACAAGACAAATGAGAACGTGAAAGAGTACCTGTGAATTAGGACCAGGTTGCATCCCATCTCTCTTGGTAGAGCCATCAGCAGCCTTTGTCGATCCCTTTGTGTCACCCTAACAAATGAATCAGTTGCTCCCACAGCAAAAGAAAAGAAAAGAAATGGAAATGACAATAAAGACATTATATTAGACAATCACTTACCTCTATCTGCAACAATCCATTCATCCAACAGGCATCCCACCAACCACAAAAATAAATCCATCAATTTATACTCCACCGAGAGAAGAGTCACAGGGAAAAGCTGAATCAGAAACATAGGATCATTACCTCTCTGTACCGAGCGAGATACACCTTGAGTGGTTCAATATAATCTTCAAACCCAAGAGTTGCCATTGCCCATAGCAAATCGTCACCATTGATAGTCTTTCTTTTCTCTCTCTGGCACTTGTCACTAGCCCTACAATTCCATCAGGAAACAAACAATATTGTCAAGGAAATCAACGGGGTACCACACTGAAATTATAAATTTCTCCCAAAGAAAAACGAAAAAGCAGGAATACAACAAGAGTGAACATCATCTACAGTCTATAGCATATCCAGACACCAAAATCAACATACACTAAACCAAGATGGAGTCCTTTTGTAAGGGGACAATACTAATCAAAATAGTTCACTAAAGCAATCATGTTCATTAACAATCAAAAGATGCACTCTTTAAGATAACGTCAGTAAGGCAGGCTCTCAAAACTAGATTCACTTGTTCTTGTCTTCAGCGATTAACCTATTCA
The DNA here is from genome assembly GCA_029783415.1 of Anisodus acutangulus. NCBI lineage: Eukaryota > Viridiplantae > Streptophyta > Magnoliopsida > Solanales > Solanaceae > Anisodus > Anisodus acutangulus. The sequence continues at coordinate 30,747,124 of CM056505.1, read as the reverse complement.
ATTCTTTCGAATTCATTTGATCCTTGCAATCCAATAGTCACCAGGAACGGAAAATGGGTCGTAATAAATCAATCAAAATACATAATAGGCACAAGAAAAAGATTTTAAACTTTTAATACAACTGACAGCATTAATGAATAAACTTACAATAGTTCAATAAAGCAATCATGTTCAATAACAATAAAAAGATGCACTCCTAAAGATAGCGTCAATCTAATAGTCGCCAGGTAGGAAAAAGGGATCGTAATCAATCAAATACGTAATAGGCAAAAGATAAGATTTTTAACACATCCGGCAGCATTTATGAATCAAAATTTAACCAACTACAACTTAATACCAAACTAATTTGGTGTACACTAAATGAATCATTAAATCCATTCCAATAATCAATAATTTTCCTTTTCAGACAGCTTTGGAAGTTTTGAGTCCCACATTCGCAATACTCGTTATACGGTCTTGAACAATCCTACTCTTGAGTTGGCTTTTGGGGGTTGAGTTAGGCCCAAAGTCCAACCTTTTAACTTGGTATCAAGTTTACCGATGTCGGGCGCCCCAGGCCCCATCTTATATTGTCCACGCTATAGTATCTCATCCTAGGAATGGGGGGTGTTGAATCCCACACATTGACAATGGGAAGGGAATTTGAACTCTTTATATGATCTTGGGCAATCTTAACTTATTGAACTACTTTTCACGGTTGAGTTAACCCTAGTAAAAAGGCATGATTCATAAACCAAAATAAACTGTAAAAAGGCATGATTCATAATCATAAACCGAAAAAAAACTGTAAAAAGGCATGATTCAGAATTAATAAACTATAGACCGGCGCTAAGGGGGTAGGATCCCAAAGCATGCCTTCACGAAAATTTGCAGAAAATCGGGCAAAATTTCCTCTATTTTGGGGACTATCCAAAAATTTCCTGTCTCAAAAATCAACAAACAACCAACCAATATTGTCCAAAATGAATCATTGTCTTCATCAACTAACTGTTCGCAAATCAATTATACTAAATCTATCACGAAATACGAAGAAGTCTAATACGACTCAGAAGTAGTAAAAAGGCATGATTCATAATTCATAAACTGTAAAATGGCATGATTCATAATTCATAAACCAAAAAAGAAAACAGTAAAAAAGGCATGATTCATAATTCATAAACTGTAAAATGGCATGATTCATAATTCATAAACCATAAAAAACAGTAAAAAGGCGTGATTCATAATTCATAAACCAAAAGAAACTGTAAAAAGACATGATTCATAATTCATAAACCAGAGTTAACACTAAAAACTGTAAAAAGGCATGAATCACAATTCATAAACCAAAAGAAACTGTAAAAGACATGATTCATAATTCATAAACCAGAGTTAACACTAAAAACTGTAAAAAGGTATGTACCACAATTCATAAACCAAAAAAAACTGTAAAAAGGCAGCACACGGCAGCTTCACGCACTGGCATTTGACCCCCAATTGTATTGTGTGAAACAATTGTTCCTCTCGTACTAGGTTGAATTACTTTGATTCATAATTCATAAACCAAAAAATAACTGTAAAAAGGCATGTACCACAATTCATAAACCAAAAAAAAAAAACTGTAAAAAGGCATAATTCATAATTCATAAACCAAATTAAAGTGTAAAAAGGGATTCTGACTTAGAGTCATTCAGTCATAATCCAGCACACGGTAGCTTCGCGCCACTGGCTTTTCAACCAAGCATGATGACCAATTGTGTGAATAAAAGCTTCCTCTCGTACTAGGTTGAATTACTTTGATTCATAATTCATAAACAAAATCAACAGTTCCTCTCGTACTGAGTTAAATTAATTTGATTCACGATTCATAAACCAGAGTTAACACTAAAAAACTGTAAAAAGGCATGATTCACAATTCATAAACCAAAACAAACAAAGCGAGGAAATACAAGGAATTTTTAGACATACTCGCTGGTGATGAAGCTAATGAATTCAGAAACACATTCCTGAACAGTCTCCTTAGCATCCTTAGCAATTTTACCATTAGCAGGTAGCGCCTTCTTCATAATTCGACTGATATTCGCAATAGGTAAAAACCTATCCTGTTCACGTACATTAGATGACCTAGGGCTTTGATCCCCACCGCTCTCATGACTACCACCTCCGTTAGGACTCGCTGGTGACCTAGACGAACCTTGTCCATCCGCCATACCTTACAAAAACAACAACAAAAAAACATGAATTAGAACAACAACTAAGTGAAGTCTGCGGAGGGTAAGATATAGCTTAACTTTACTTTGTAGGGTGCATAAATCTAAGAAAAATAAGATAACAAAATATGATGACAGAACAAACGAAGCAACACGTAATAATAATAATAATAATAATAATAATACATATATAAAAGTATGGATTCCGCAAAACCTGAGTAACACTACACATAGTTAGAAGTAAAGGAAAATAAAACCCTAATTTTGACATGGTAGAGAGAGAAAGAGGTAGAGAGAGAAAGTGAATTATTTGAAATGGGACTGCGTACCTGGGGATATGTTAAGGGAATGGAAGGATTGATAGGAGAAGAGGATCGGACGTTGGAGAAGAGTGGAGACGGGAGACGACTGAGATGAGGGCAGACTTTTCGGTTTTGCCCTATCAACACCGTTCGTTCTTCTTTAATACTCTGAAATTTCACAATTTTATATCATTCCGTTTCAATAATCTATCAAAAAAATATCACTTTTTATATTTAAAAAAAATTAACTTTTATAAATAATTTACAATTACATATTTATATAAAATTTATTTTAACTTTCTTTTTATATTCAATATCAAATTAAACAATATCACATAAATTAATACGAAAAAAATAATATGTCTTCATTCTTTCCACATATATACGGATTCTTCTATATAATGTGCGTGGTGGGTCGGTCCCATTTCGGATTACATTACACATCTAATGTTAATATCTCTATGTTTAAAAATATTTGTTTGATTTTAACTTGACATAAAATTTTAAAAATTAAAAAGAAATTAAATCTTATAATTTTAAATTAAATATATTAAAATATTTTTTAGTTTTAAGGTCTTCAATCTACAATGTGAAAAATTAAAATTAAAAAATTATTAAAAAATGGAAGAAGACATTCTTTTCTAATAAATATTTTGAAACGAAAAAAATATAAGAGGGTGTCTTTGATACCAAGAAAAATATTTTTAATTTTTTCATGTTTGAATGACCTAAATAGCGTTGGTTCATCTTTAACTCATGAAATTTCACAATTTTTTATAATATAAAAAGGGAAAGTACATGTGTTCGGATTCTTGGAGCCGGCTCCCCTCCAGTGCTGCGTCCCTCAAGTTCCTCCAGTCCACCTTTGATTTGTGACACGTTTCACTTAATAAATTAACGGCCCAGATTCCTCTTCTAAATATAACTCCAAACACAGATGGGAAAATTGGAAATATTATTCCCAATACTGATAAAAACGAAAGATTATTCTTATGGCTTGCCTTTTGCTTCTTTCTTTTGGTGTAATCTTAAATTAAAACTAGCTCTATAAAATAAACTCGATTTTTTTCATGTGTTAATATTAGAAATTCATACATTATTACATTAGTTAAAGTTTGAACATATATTACTGATTCTGAACGGAGTTAAAGTGGACTGTGCATCAATTATCACAAGGGCACACAAAGAAGAAGATAATGGGTTTAATCCTATGTGATATAATGAATTATTAGTTAAAAATCTGGACCGTTAATTATATTAAGTGACACATGTCACAAATCAAAAGGTGGATTGGAGGAACTTGGGGGAAGCATCAGGATTCTTCTACATTGTGTTGTTGGGTACGTGGGTCAGTCCCATTCATACACATCTAAATATTGTAAAATATAGGAGTAATATCATATTTAAAATTTAGGGAGTATTGGGTAATGGAAATTATTTACTCCTATTTTCTCAATATTTGAATGCAAATATCTCTTTATCTTTATCTCTCCGAGGTTTTGGGTTCGAGTTTTCCGGGATACGAAGTCATCTTTGTTAGGTAACGCTTTGTTCCAATGTGAAATTTTCACTTCGAATTTAATTGACCTCAAAGCGGGTACCAACCATCATGTAATGTGCAATATCATGTATTACCAATGCAATTTTTTTTCTCTTGATGAATATACAAATTTAAAAGATCAATAAATTGTAGTGGTTGAAGCAACAATAACACAACATAAGAAGAAGAAATTGCAGTAGTGATTAGATATGATATTTCACAAAAAAACAAAAAAAATTGTAATTGTTATATGATATTGTAAAAAGTATTTGTTTGATGAAGTGCAGTATATAAAGGCTATTGTAAGTGGCAAGTAATGATAGCGGTGATTATTGATGTTAATTATAAGGTGATGAATGGTGACAATTGTAACTAATTAGTGATGGTGATTGCTGGTGATGGTGATGATAGTGGAAATGGGTAATGGCGGAGGTGATTGTATAATAATGACAAGAAATAAAGGTGGTAGGTGATTATGGTGAGTGTGCAATGAAAAGTAGTTGTGATGGTTGTGCACCTATCGTGAATGGAATAGTTATAAAAAGTGATATAAATATGAATAAATCATCACTATTCAAAGAAAATAAGTGGTTGCAAGAGAAACAAATATATTCAATAAGATAAATTTTTAATTATTTATATTCATTGAAAACAAACAAAACCTAGTAAGATCAGATTATTAAAACTTTAACTCTTGATACTACAAGTTAGATGGTGACATTTTGATCAGTGAATTGTCTTCTTGAAATTTGGTCGAAGGTGTTGAGAATATAATCTATATATAATATAAAGCTAATAATAGACGATTCTATGTGACACCTTCTATGGTCAACGATTTAATTTACCTTTTTTCTTCTTTTTTTGGTTTTTTATATTATTTTTAATTATTTTATTATAATTTAAAAAGTCATCTTCATAACTCACACCCCTTCATCTTCATAACTTCTACTCTTAATTAGTATGTAATTAATTTCATAATTTCTAATTTAATATGTAAGTTATGACATCTAATTAAAATACACCAGTATGGTATTCTCATTCCAATAAATGGAGAGTGTTGTAGAATAGATGAGGAAATCAAAAACACAAAATTATAGAACTGAGGAGGAGATCAAAAGCAAAAAATGAAGAAAATGTTGACGGATAAGGAACTATTCCCATATCAGGTACTCAAATATTTATTTTAGCAAGTGAGTGAGTGTCATGATACTTTTATTATATGAATATATTTTAGAATGTTTAATTTTTTACACCCTTTAAATTATTATGTTATAGAACTTCTATTGTTGATCTTCTTTTTCAGTTTGTTCGTTGTAGAATGGATTAGGAGATCAAAAACACAAAATTGTATAACTGAGGAGGAGATCAGAAGCACAAAATGAAGAAAATATTGATGGAGAAGGAACTATTCCCATGTCAGGTACTCAAATATTTATTTTAGTAAGTAAGTGAGTAACTTGGTATTTTTATTATATGAATATCTTTTACAATGTTTAATTTTTTTCACCCTTTAACTTATTATGTTATAGAACTTCTATTGTTGATCTTCTTTTTCAGTTTGTTCGTGACACAAAATTGTAGAATGGTCATCATACCTTTTAGTTTAGTCTAGAATTTTTATATATGAAAATTAAAATATATATACTTTGTTGCTTAGATAATTTTTATGTGCAAGCTAAATAATTCTAGGAAAATCTACTACCATCTATAGCCATATATATTATAAAACTAGGCAAAGGAGAGTGACATGACACTTTTCTTGGGCCAAAAAATACAATTATCTTTTTTCTCCTTTTTAATATTTTTTATTCATATTTTCTATTTATCTTATTGTTGGCATGAACGTCCTAATTATTTTTATAAGAATAAGTGATGTTTTTGGAAAGATGATATGGCACCATTTATTAATCAGGTTTTTGATTTTTTCTTTTCCTTAGATTTTACACTTTTACCTTCAAAATTCTCAATTTAGGTGCTCCGCCAAAAAAAAAAATCACGCTTGTCTCTTGCACCAAGCCTCCGCTTCTTCATCGAAAATGACATTTGATACAAGGTATGCTGTTATTTTTATTCTCCTTTATGATCTTTATAATACTCTTTAGTATATCTAGAAATTGCTAGAATAATACTGATTTATGGGGGAGAAAAATCAATATTTGCAAAAAATAGCAATGGTAATAGATCTTTTTCCCTCTCTGGCCAAGAACAATTATTTTTTTCCTTTATTTTTTGGCATTTTTCTATTCCCCCCCCCCCATTTATATATGTGTTAAATTAAAAAAATTCAAAAGTCGCTTCTTAACTCTCTTAATTATGATTAATTGCGCTATGTTTAAAAAATATTAAATGAGGAAGACGTTTAGGAAAATGAATGATCAGAAGGTTCTCTTTTCCTATTTAAAGTGTTTACCCACAATGACTTTCAAACCAAAGTGAAAAAGATAAATTAAACATTACATGTTTTCTAACTCTTTGTCTTCTTGCAGTTTGTTCATATTTAATTCTATAACAAGAAGGTGAACAAAAAATTGCATAACAACAACTACAAAGTATTTGAAACTGGATTCTACATGGCAATTGATAAACATGAAGAAAGAAGATCGACTTCCTCATCTTTTAAATGTGTTTCATGCATTATTCATCTCTGCAAGTTTAGAAGTTCAACTAAAAAGAAAGTCATTATTTTACAATAGTTATATTGTATCATATAGAATTATGTGTGGTAGCATAAACACATGGATCATCTTTGTTTCTGATGAAATCAAATGAATTGATAGCCTTGTCAAAGCAAATGTTCCAACTCCTTGAGGCTTGCTTAAGCCCATAAATGAACTTTTGTAGCTTGCATACAACATTTGGTTTGGACTCGATTGAAAAACCCTCAGGTTGTTTCATATACACTTCCTCAACTAGATTACCATTGAGGAAAGCAGTCTTGACGTCCATATGCCAAATGTCATAGTCATATATGCAGCTACTGCAAGCAAAATCCGAATGGACTTGATCTTAGCAACAGGTGAAAAGGTTTCATCATAATCGACCCCAGACCGTTGATTATAACCTTTAGCCACTAGTCTTGATTTATAAGTTTGTACCTTGCCATATGCATCAATCTTCTTCTTGAAGACCCATTTGCATCTTATGGGTCTAACCCTGTTGGCAAATCAACCAAGTTCCAAACTTGATTTACGTACATCGACCATCTCAGATTTCATGGCTTTTTGCCATATCTGTGAGTCAATGTCTAACATAGCTTTGCTATAGGTTGTAGGTTCATCGTCATCAAGAATATCTATCTCATTGTGTGTTTCAACAAGGAGATTTAAGTCTTTCAGGTGGATAGTGTGTCCTAGTGGTCCTATAGAGTTGAGTACTCTGTGTTTCTGTGTTTGTTGCATTCTAATTGTGAGAAAGTTTTTGTGTGTTGGACAATCCATCACCTTGAGAGCTTTCAGGAATGTCATTTTCATGTATTTCCTGAATGGAATGAGGTACAACCATTGTATCATCTTCCATTGGTTGTGTATGAGAGCCTTGCATTTCTGCACTATCTCTCACAACACTCCCACTGGCTGAATGGCGTACTCTAAGTACCCAAATCTTCACCAGATACTCCCACTGAATCCTTGTTTAGGTCATTCGACAAGGGTTCATTTTCTGTGTTATCTTGTGGTTCTTGAATTTCTTCAAGTTCTATCTCTGTGCAACTATGTTCCTTGTAGACATATTCTTCTTCAAGGAAAGTTGCGTTCCTGGAAACAATGATCTTATGTTCTCCAGGAAGATAGAAGTAGTATCCCTTAGTTTTCTTTGGATACCCCCACGAAGTAACATTTCTCACTTTTAGATTCCAACTTGTCAGTGAGCATCTTCTTAACATATGCAGGGCACCCCCAGGGTCTCATATATTTAAGAGTTGGCTTCTTGCCACACCATATCTTATAAGGTGTCTTTTCTACTGACTTGGAAGGAACCCTGTTCAGAATATATATAGAGGTTTGTATAGCATGTCCCCAAAGGTATATCGGTAGAGCTGAGGAGCTCATCATGGATCGAACCATATCCAATAAGGTTCGGTTTCTCCTTTCGGCAACACCGTTCATCTGTGGCGTTCCTGGAGGTGTCCATTCAGATTAGACTCCATGTAGCTTTAAGTAATCTAGAAAATCCTTGCTTAAGTATTCACCTTTTCGATCCGATCGAAGGGTCTTGATACTTGTTACAAGTTGTTTCTCTACTTCCGACTTGTACTCCTTGAACTTCTCAAAAGCCTCGGATTTGTGTCTCATAAGATACACATACCCATACCTTGTGAAGTCGTCAGTAAAAGTGATGAAGTATGGAAAGCCTCTTTTAGCTTGAGTCGAGAATGGCCCACATACATCAGTATGGACCAACTCAAGCACCTCATTAGCTCGCACACCTTTCCCAGAAAGTGGTTTATTGGTCATCTTTCCTCTCAAGCAAGATTCGCAGTTACCATAAGACTCCAAGTCAAATGGTTCGAGGTAGTCTAACTTCTTCAATCTTGCTATCTTTGATTCGTTGATATGACCAAGTCTGCAGTGCCATAAGTAGGTAGAGTTTCTATTACTTGTCTTGGCTCATTTATTTTGTACATTGAAAATCTCTCAACTACAGTTTAGTATATATAATCCATCCACAAGAGGAGCAGTTCCATATATAACATTATCAAAAGACAATACTTGACTGTCATTATAAATATATGAGAAAAAACCCTTCATGTCCAGAACAGGGATAGAAATGATATTCCTCGTTAACGAGGGCACATAGTAGCAATCATGTAACACTAGACAATAGCCAAAAGGCAAATTTAATCTATAAGTTCCTATGCGCTCAACATCCACTCATGCTCCATTTCCAACGCGTAGGTCTACCTCTCTTGGTCCAACCTTCCTGCTATCAGTTAGCCTCTGCACATTTGTACAAATGTGTAAGCCACAAGCGGTATCCAATACTCAGGAATGAGAGTTATTTATAGACATATTTATTTCAATGACGTACATACCTTGTCTACCAGAGTTAGAAACACCTAGTACCTTTCCTCCTTCTGGTGTCGTGCAGTCCTTCTTCCAATGCCCCTTCTTGTAGCAGTTGAGGCATTCATCATTAGCCGGATTTACCTTCTTCTTCTTCACACCTCTCTTAGGCTTCATAGCTGAGGGCGTAGCGACTATTTTGCCCTTCTTCTTCTGCCATTCCTTGCCTTTCGGCTTGGGTCGGCTAGTAGAGCTCACCATGAGCACAGCTTTTCATTTGGAAGTGGAAGACTCAAAGGTCTTGAGCATGTTGTGCAGCTCCAGCAAACTCGCCTTCGTTCCATTCATATTGTAATTCACTATAAAATTTTCAAAGGAACGAGGGAAAGAGTTCAGTATGAGGGTGGTAGCGATATTCTTTTTCAGCTTCGTTCCAATTGAAGCAAGCCTCTCTATCAGCCCTATCATCTTCAATACATGCTGCGAGACCTGGCCCCCTTCATTGAGCTTACACTTGAAAAGTTTTATCAGTAACTCATATTCCATAGTCTGGGATTGTGAGTCATAGAGACTCTTCAAGTGTTCGAGCATCTCATTGGGACCCATGTTCTTATGTTGTCTCTGAAGTTCCATAGACATGGAAGACAACATCACACATTGTGTTGAAGTGGCATTATCAAGGTGTTTTTGGTAAGCATCCTTATCAAAAGAGGCATATTCAGCAGAGTCTGTCGCAGGGACTGTTGGGAACACCGTGTCCAACGCGTATTTTATTCTCTCTTGTCTCAGCACTATTTGCAAATTTCTTAGCTAGTCAAGGTAGTTAGGTCCAGTAAGTTTGTTCATTTCAATCAACATTTTCAATGATAAGCTCGACATCTTTGATAAATTGAAGAATTAGATAGACTGGAAATCAAACTCAAAATATATTTCCTATCACACACATTTGTTTAGGCTAATCAACATGGCCTTTTGTTAAATTAGCTTCCACTATTTTAACATATTTCTACGACCTCATAGTAGAATACAGACTTATATTAATTGAGGTCATAATGGACCAAGATCCAAGCCTATGTTATCTCCGCGTTTGGTTTGGCTGATAACTTCAATAACACATCTTGGTAGGTTCTAAACCAATTGCAAAACTTATTTGCAACTCTTGGTTGATCAAATATTACATTTAATCGTGCGTCCTTAGATTAGTCTGACACTTTGGCGCCAAGATTTGTCTAAGCAAGTCAACCCTGTGTTTATGTATCTAAGTAAATTTGGCCTTTGTGAGCAAACACTTTGGTGTAAATATCCACAAAAGTTTATCGTTCACCTTTACATTAAAAACACATCTATGAAAGAGTCTGGGACCTCGTAGACTTAAAGTAAATGCTTTGGCATAAATACTCGTATAGCCGAAAATGATTTTGCACTCTAACAATTATAATGGACGACGCGTTTTAATTTAGACTTGAATTTAGAATTTTGGGAAACATTTTAATTTAGGGTTTTAACCAAGATCAACTCTCTTACACCATATCCAATATGACATTTTAATATCATGCAAAGCTAATGACACATATAGTTGGAAACCGTCAACCCAATATGCATGATATAAGATGGTTTAATCAAATACTGGGAGTCGCCTGCCCAGACAGTTATAGCGGACGATATTCTAGTAATTTAAATGACAAATGATTTGACATTTAGCACATAAACAATATACTTATCAAATAATATATTATATTATAATAATCTTGGGTTAAACATTCTGAACTCTACAAAAAAAATTGTTTCTGGACAGGTGGGGCCGCGGCGCTAATCATTAGGTTCGTGGCGCCACTGAGGCAGAAGCCTTTCGGCTTCTGTAAATGCATTAGCGCCGCGGTGCTCCACCATGGAGCTACGGCGCTACAAGGGCAGAAATATTTCGGCTTCTGCAAATGCAATAGCGCCGCAACACTCCACCATGGAGTCGCGACTCCTATTGTCCAGTGAGTCCAAATTTTGAATCGAAGCATTAGCGCCGCGGTGCTCCACCCTGGAGCCGCGCCGCCGCCTTGAAACCTTAGCAAGAGTCGCGGCACCCTACCATAGAATAATGAGGTGAATGTCTTTATTTATAGTTGAAAAATAGGTCAAAATCGGATTAGGGTTTGACCTTGGGCCTGACGCAAAAATTGAGGCAGAGGCATCGTGGCCCTAGGGTATGGGCGTCGCTGCACTCGGCATGCGCCTGGACTGCGCCGCGGCCCTAGGGTATGGGCTCCGTGGCGCTCGACTTTATTTTTTCGTGCATTCTTAATTAAATCCAAAATCTATTTTTGACTTAATTAAAATAATCATTATTCATTTAAATATCTCGATTTCAAATCGAACATTTTAATTACTCTTTCAATACATCCTTAGATCGAAACGGACAATCGACATAGTGTGACCCTACATGCCTTCTCATATCGACATTAATCAAATTAAGGTCTACACGGAACTCCTAGACGGCGCCGGAAGACGAACTCAATATGTGAAGTACGTTTACACGAATCCAGTAAACTTAACCTTTATGTGGTAAGATAAAATTCTTTCATTCACGACACACCCGATCAAGCTTAGGATTTGTCAAGTGTCTATCCAAATGGCTTAATCATTGTATCTCATCTATATTAGTTGACAACTAGACCATATTCTAAATATGTCTATTGCGTTGGCCAACGACTTAGTCAACCTAATATCACTGAGAATCCGAGTGTTCTCTCGAATATACATCCGAGGAATGAATCCTAATTTTGGCTCAACTACCACCTTCAATGCACATCGTAATGTACTCAATCCAAGTCGTATCTCAACCTATAAGGCATTTGAGCTTAGGACGGGATCAAAGTACATTACTTTGTAGACAATGCGCGTATTGACCTCAAGTCTAAGGACTTCTATCTCCCACACGATGATCATACTTTAGACAAGTATAACAAATAGTATATCAGCAGGGTATACCAATACTTCCAAAGTATCCATGTGTCCATCACGAGTAACCATTACTCGTAGCATGTGAGACATACTACATCCTCTAAGGATGTGATGCAGACCACATGTCGACTTATCACATATCATCGATATCTCATTCTCGATGATCATTAGTCGAGGCTATTTTAAGAGTTACGCTCTATCATTAATAGCTCACTCTATTAATGACAACGTAAGCTCAAGGGGTGCACATTAATGAATAATTACAAATAATTAAATAATAATTCAATAATTGCAAATGCCAAAATATTAATCTCCATTAATAATAATATGAATGTGTATAAAGTACATTTGTTCTAATACAGATTGTCTCTAGGACATAAATATACTTTCAAAAAGTATCTTGTTGAATTACTTTGGTTTATTAAAAACGTCTTGGTGTAGTTAGAACTATTAATAGTACACAAGAATAGAGTGAGTGTAGTAGTCCTCTGCGATCAATAATTTAAAATCTCAAACGAATTCTTTTTAATTTCTCACTCTATATTTGATATTTGATTTAAGACTCGATTAATCCGAATTTTGAGGCGATTATTGGAGACTCAATAGCAATTTTATCTAGTCTTTCCGGATCAATAGCCCCAATCCCCATCTTTTCAAACATGTTTTTTATAGGTAGGTCAAGATAGCTTCAACATTTTTGTTTGTTGTCATATCTTAATCCCAATTTGTGCCGTGAAGTTTCACTTTGGGATAAAGTCTAGTCTCCCTACGGATGGCCGAGGTGGATGCAACAGTATGTCATCACATTCATCTGAATTCAATACTTTTGACGCAAAACATAAATTTATGTAAAAATAGACTAAAATTATAAATAAATAGTATGTTTGGACCCCTAATTTAAAAATACAATAAGTTCGACGGTAAAAATCCTCAATGTTGAACTTGTAGAGTTTAAATCTTGACCGACTTTGACCAAAGACAACTTCATTTCTTAAATAAACTAGATTGAATATCAATGTAGTTTTATTTTATTTTAAGTTATTATATGACTTGCCATTTGTTCTTGCTAATTAGAATGTATTTTTTCATGACTAAATAGTTCTGTCTAGTCGGAATGTTTTTCTTATGACTAAATTAAATCAGAGTAACGCAAGAAATAGCAATATGGAGTTCAACAAAAAATTAAACAAAATTATATAACTTGACAAAATAAAAAATAATCATCCATTCTAATAAAATGATATAGGCTAGATCTTTTAAGCATTTTTCGGACAAATTCAATCCAACTACAATGCCAGTCAAAAAATATGCTAGCCTGATGGTTCCTCACCCCAGATAATTCCCCAGTTTCATTTTCAAGTATCCATTTTTTGAAAGCTTTCTCAACTTCTTCATAAGCAACATACTTTTTGTAGCAGTTTCTGCGGAATTCACTTACCATTGTTTCACATTCATGCCACTCTTCATATATTCTTTGATTTCTTCCCTTGAAGATGACATAAAAATAACCATTAGATTTTGTTGAAAAAATAGGGTTTCAAAAACTAAAGGAGAGGAAAGATGTAGAAGAATGAAGTGAGAGAAAAACGAGTGGCTAAATATCGTATGTATATAGCCAATTTGTAACACTCTTCAATATATAACGTCCGATAGAAGCCATATACCGTATGCACATATATTCATAATGTATTATACACGTTCCTGGGGTGAGAGTTCCACCTTTATTTGGAAAATAATGTATTATACACCTACTATATTTACTGAAAAATATATAAAGTAGACCTAAAAGTAGGGTGTAGGCGTACACGCCATATTAATATATTTACTGGGAAGGGTTACTCATAATTAGCCTAAGGTGAGAGAGGGAATTTTCAAATTTCGTTCTATTTTTTAACAGCAAAGGGTATTTTTGTCATAGAAAAAAATAAAGAGATAAAGTTGCCCTCAAAAAACATGTTATACCCTCAGTTGTGCTAAGTTGTGCCAGAAATCGTTGTGCCAATTATAATTATTCAATTTTATCAGCCATAAGATGATTATAATATTCAAAACATGGACTACTTGGATTTGAATTAAAAAATAACACTCACTGCCTTACCATTTTTTTCATAACTAGTGTCTGGACACGTGTGTTCCAAGCAAGTTGTTTACAATTGAGTTACATTAAAAACATAGTGTAATGAGTAACACAAATTAAAATAAAAAATACAAGCTAAAATTTACAGTCATGCAATTTGAATAACTTCTTTGTTGAGCAATAAATGATTAGAGCAAATTGAATAACTAAATTTAGTTTGGTAGATAATGAATTTCATTTTGATGTTTTTAGGTGCAATACATTTATATGTTACCTAATACTTCCCGTAAAAAATCTTGCTAAAAAGTACTGAATGCAAGTAATATACGATTAAGAATTAAAACCCAATTACTTCAGTCCAATAATTTAATTCCGCATGGAAACAAAATGGAACTCCAATGCACGTGAAATAAACACTAACCATAAATATAAGATGAGGAAATGGCTATTACATGCGGATCTTCTTCGTTCAGTCTTATAGCTTTTTTCCTGCAAACTCAAAAGAGATTGAAATGTGAGGTCAAATTTTTAAAAGCTTTACTTTGAAATTGAAAATTACTTTTGCCACAATGTAACGCGTTAAACAAAAATTACCAAAAAAAATTAAAAACTTTTGCATTTTCGACAGCCTGGTTAAACAGTTAATTTTCTTCAGAACTCTACGTATTATAAAACTTTTATGTGGCTAATACAATGTATTCTTGTATTCTAAAGGATAATTTACTATTTTGTATGTTTTTTTTTTAGATAAAAATGGTGTCAGAAAGGTTAAACAAGAAGAAAAGCTGAGATGACTCTCTTTCTTTAAGACAAAATTGTCCCGTATAGATGCTTTTACGGTAATGGACAATAGTCTTCCAAGATAAAACAACAACAATCAACAATACAAAGCAAGTAAAGTTGATTCTAGCGAAGAAAATAAATATAGAACAAACTGCTGAATAAGAGAGGATTTAAGTGTGTTTCTGTTTCTGTAGATTCTCTGTATTTCGAACAGAACAGAAGAACTTTTGTTGTGTGTTCAAACTGAATAGTAATGTTCAATTTATAGGTGAAGAGGAGAGTCGTTGCAACATTATTGAAATCTTCCGAACCGTTGCAACGTTTCCAAAATCTTCAGGGACCAAAAAGAAAATTTCGGAAGAAAGCCTGTGGCCTGTGGCCCGAGCCTGACAGGCGGCACGTGTGGGGCTTAGCCACGAACCAAGCTCACCTAGGTCCTCCATCTTCTTAACACATGTGTTACCCCTTGGGATCCCAAACCCTTACTCCAAAATAGAGTTTATATAGTGCTCAATCCTTCCATTTTCTACCTATGTGGGAGATTTGTTATTTGGCCAAAACAATCCATCTATTCATGTCTCAAACACCTTACTTTGTGTACCAATATCTCTTTCATTTCTTAACGAAATTTGACGATACTTGGCACTAATCTAATATCATCTACTCATTTAGTAGATTAGGCATGTGCGAAGAAACGATGTATCTGACATGCGGGGCCTACGTGTTTAAGTCACTAAAAATGGGAAAAACGCAATCCCACATAGTTAAATTTCCAATAATTCCCCCTTGAAAGAGAATTGGTGCACATAGGGTGTCAAAGTTCAGCAATCTTTCAGCGGAAAGATATTACATCAGGAAAGGTAGTTTTCGACTTTGAACCTTCCTTAGTCGATTCCCATCGGATTTACTTACTGCGCGGTGAACGTGATGTCTTGAACCGACAGTGTTTAGTGTAAACCAAGACAATGGTATCAACACAATAACTCTCATTATTCATTTCTTCTTATAGTTTTGTCCGTTGTGGCCATGGACAACTCTTGGATTCTTAAGTGCATATATTTGAAGTGGCATGTCTTCGAACTTAAATAGGTGATCTCTTATAAGGTATCCTGCTATACCCCACTCGCAAGTATTAGGAATCATTAAAAGTTTTATAAACTTATTCTTTACCATTATGCAGGTAGCACTTAATGTCTATCGCGAGAACAACTTTGGAATTATATTTCTTTAAAGAATAATAATCCGAAGTGCTCTTGCTTCAAGTGAAGCGCTAAAACTGAACCTCTACAGCTTAGTTGTCCATTGAACCAAATTCTTGGGATCTCCAGTCAGTAAGGTTGGGTTACCACCATAAAGATTCTTATTATTTGGGTTTTAAGCCCATTCCCCTAGACAGGCAGAACATTTGATATTTGGGTAGGCCTTTAGTTAATGGATCCGCTATATTATCCTTTGATTTGACGTAATCAATGGAAATGACACCCGTGGGGATCAATTGCCTAACGGTCTTATATCTCCGACGAATATGTCTAGACTTGCCGTACATACTGTTCCGTGCCCTTTCTAAAGCCGATTGGTTGTCACAGTGAATCATCACCGAAGGTACGAGTTTATCCTAACAAGGGATACCCTCTAAGAAGTCGTGAAGCCATTCTGCTTCTTCTCCTGCTTTATTCAAAGCAATAAACTCCGATTTCATCGTGGATCGGGCGATGCATGTTTGCTTAGAGGACTTCCAAGACACAGCCCCACCATCAATTGCGAAAACATACCCACTGGTGGATTTAGTATTCTTTATGTCCGATATCCAGTTTGCATCATTGTATCCTTCCAATACGGCTGGATATCTTGAATAATGTAATCCGTAAGTCAACGAATATTTCATATATCGTAGTATCCGATTTAACGTCTTCCAAAGATCATTTCCAGGATTACGAGTAAACCTAGCCAACTTATTGACTGGATAAGCGATATCGGGTCGGGTGCAGTTTTTAATGTACATTAAGCTACCAATGACCTGCACATATCGCTCTTGGGATACGGGTGCACCACGATTCTTATCAATTCTATGATTCATATCCATTGGTGACTTCATAGGGGGATTGTCAAATACATCAAATTTCCTCAAAACATCTTTAATATAATGAGATTGAGATAAAACCAGTCCGTCAAATGTCTTAGAAATCTTAATTCCTAAGGTTACATCTGCAATACCCATATCCTTCATGTCGAAACATTGTTTCAACATATTCTTGGTTTCCAGAATCAAGTTTAGACTACTTCCGGTGATGAGCATGTCATCAACGTAAAGGCATATCATGACAAATGAGTCAGAGTTCCCTCTTATATAGATACATTTATCACATTCATTTATGGAGAAACCTTTTGATAATAAAGTATTGTCAAACTTTTCATGTCATTGTTTCGGGGTTTGTTTGAGTCCGTACAAAGACTTAACAAGTCGACATACTTTCCTTTCTTGTCCTGGAATCACATACCCTTCGGGTTGTTCCATGTATATTTCCTCTTCCAACTCTCCATTTAGGAAGACTGTCTTAACATTCATTTGATGTATCTCAAGGTCACACAAAGCTGATATGGCTATGAATACCCTTATGGATGTTAATCTAGACACATGGAAATATGTGTCGAAGTAATCGAGGCCTTCCTTTTGTCTGTAGTCTTTGACTACTAATCTGGCCTTATATTTGTCAATAGTTCCATCTGCTTTGTACTTTCTTTTGAGTATCCACTTGCAACCCAAAGATTTGCTTCCCGGAAGAAGGTCAACCATTTCCCAAGTATGGTTTTGCATAATGGAATCTATTTCGCTTTCTATAGCTTCTTTCCAAAGTGGTGCTTCTGGAGTTGACAATGCTTCCTTAATTTTCCTCGGTTCATTTTCAACCATATAGGTTAGAATGTCTGGACCAAAGGTTTTGTCCTTTTTGGCCATTTTGCTCCGTCTTGGTTCAACCTCTGGAACCCCTAAGTTCTATAGGTCTGGAACATTAAGTTTCGAATAGTCAGTAACTTCTGAGTCCTGTAGATCTGGAACGTCTAGTTCCGAATAATCAGAAACTCCCGGATCTTGTTGATTTTGAGCATTTTGTTCATAACTTCATTTGCGTGAAATTATTTATTTTTCCTTTTTAGGAAAGATCTGTTCAAAGAATTCAGCATTTCTTGATTCCATGATCGTACCCTCGTGGATATCAGGTATCTCCTATTTATACACTAAGAAGCGATAAGCACTACTGTTATTTGCATATCCGATGAATATGCAATCTACAGTCTTAGGTCTAATTTTGACCTATTTTGGTTTAGGTACTTCGACCTTTGCCAAACAGCCCCACACTTTCAAATATTTATAAGTGAGTTTCTTTCTTTTCCATGATTCATATGGAGTTTTATCCTTACACTTATGCGGAACTCTATTGAGAATTGTATTAGATGTAAGAATCGCTTTGCCCCACATGTTTTGGGCTAAACCGGAATTGAAAAGTAAAGCATTCATCATTTCCTTTAACGTACAATTTTTGTGCTCGGCAATACCGTTAGACTGAGGCGAGTAAGGAGCGATCGTTTGATGAACAATATCGAATTGAGCACAATATTCTTCAAATGGTGCTACATATTCTCCCCCTCTATCACTACGAATTGCCTTAATCCGTAGGTTTAGTTGATTTTCAACTTCTGTTTTGTAACATTTAAATGCTTCAAACGCTTCATCTTTACTTTTCAACAAGTAAACATAACAATACCTTGTACTATCATCAATGAAAGTCACAAAGTACTTGTTCCTCCCTCTAGTTTACACAAACTTTAAATCACATATGTCGGTGTGAATAAGTTCTAGAGGAGCGGTGTTTCTTTCGACTGAATGAAAAGATGATTTGGTTAATTTTGCTTTTACGCATACCTCGTATTTATGTTGATGGTTTATGTCGAGGGATGGCAATAATTCCAACTTTACTGACTTTTAAATGGATTTGTAGTTAACGTGTCCTAATCTATAATGTCATAAATTAGAGGATTCAAGCAAGTAGGTAGAAGGCTTTATTTCATTAGATGAACGGATTACAGACATAATATTCATTTTGAATAGGTCGTCATATGCGAAGCCCCTTCCTACAAATATATCATTCTTAGTTATTACAAATTTGTTGGACTCAAAAACTTGTCTAAAGCCAGCCTTAGGCAACAGTGGCCCTGAAACCAAGTTCTTGTAGATGTCAGGGACGTGCATCACTTCTTTCAGAGTAAGTTCTTTGTCTGAAGTCATTTTGAGGACAACATTTCTAATCCCTTGCACTTCTGAGGTAGCATCGTTGCCCATGAACAACTCTTTTGCCCGAGATTGGGGCGTACGAGGAGAATGCACTCTTGTCAGAGCAGATGTATCGGATTGCACCCGTGTCTATCCACCATTGCCTTGGATTCTCCACCAGATTTGCCTCCAGCACTACAACCAAGAAATCCACAATCATGTCGTCAAGGTTCGAAGGATCATCTTTGTCCTGCACAATGTTATCCTTGGCCTTGCCTTTGTTCTTAGTTTTTTCCTTCTGCTCTCGCTTCAGTTTGCGGCACTCTTTGATCATATGGTCAGGCTTTCCACTGTGATGGCAGTTTCCTTTGAACTTCTCCATCATTTGGCTTTTGTCGTCTCCCTGGTACTTGCACTTTTTGTTGGCATTTCCCTTCGAATCAACCAGATTCGCCTTTGCCTCCATTGGCTTCTTCCCCTTAGATATAATTCTTTTATTGTCCTCTTGTATTTGCAGATTGACAATAAGATCTTCAAACCCCATTTCTTTTGTCTTTAGTTTGAGATAACTCATGAACTCGTTCCATGAGAGAGGCAATTTTCAATCAAAGATGCAACCAGAAACTACTTATTTGGCTTCATTTCTTCTAAATCCAGATGATGAAGAATCATTTGAAACTCCTGGATTTGGGACATCACTGATTACCATCCACCATTTAAAATTTCAGAAACTTTCCAACGATGAATTTCGTAGTACCTGCATCCTGTGCGCTATACTTTTTCTCGAATTTTTCCCACAACTCCTTTGTCGTCTTCACGGTGCAATACATTGTATAGAGTGTATCCGACAGACCATTCAGAATGCAGTTTTTGCATATGAAATCGCTATGATTCAGGCATCCAGAGTTAACTTCAGGGCATTTGTGACCTGGATATCTTCGCCCACTTCAGCCGTTGTGTTAGACTGAGTGTCTATTGCATCCCCACCAGAAGGAGGATCTTCTGTCAGAAAGCGTGACATGTTCAACGTAGTAAGATATAACAACATTTTTTGTCGCCATCTCTTGAAATTTGTACACAAAATTTTTTTCTAGACGTTCTCCTTTGAAACTGACAGGAGCAGGGATAACAGCATTCCCTTGAGTAGCAACAGCAAAATCAAAGTTTGAAACAAACATCTTTCGAACACTCAAAAAATTTACTCTCAACACCACAAAGTTAGAAACAGACATCTTTCGAACACTCAAAAAAATTTGTCTTAAACTGTAGGTAAAAATGGTGTCAGAAAGGTTAAACAAGAAGAAAAACTGAGCCGAGAGATGACTCTCTTTCTTTAAGATAAAATTGTCATGTATAGATGCTTTTACGGTAATGGACAATAGTCTCCCAAGATAAAATAACAACAATCAACAATACAAAGCAAGTAAAGTTGATTCTAGCGAAGAAAATAAATATAGAACAGATTGCTGAATATGAGAGGATTTAAGTGTTTCTGTAGATTCTCTGTATTTCGAACAGAACAGAAGAGTTTTTGTTGTGTGTTTAAACTGAACAGTAATGTTCAATTTATAGGTGAAGAAGAGAGTCGTTGCAACATTTATGAAATCTTCTGAACCGTTGCAATGTTTTTGAAATCTTCAGGGACCAAAAAGAAAATTGCAGAAGAAAGCCCGTGGCCCGAGCCGGACGGGCGGTGTGTGTGGGGCTTAGCCCCGAACCAAGCTCACCAAGGTCCTCATGGGTTATCCCTTGGGGTCCCAAACCCTTACTCCAAAATAGAGTTTATATAGTGCTCAATCCTTCCATCTTCTACCTATGTGGGAGATTTTTTATTTGGCCAAAACAATCCATCTATTCATGTCTCAAACACCTTACTTTGTGTACCAATATCTCTTTCATTTCTTAACGAAATTTGACGATACTTGGCACTAGTATCATCTACTCATTTAGTAGATTAGACATGTGCGAAGAAACAATGTTTCCGACATGCGGGGCCCACGTATTTAAGTCACTAAAGAAGGAAAAAACTCAATCCCACATAGTTAAATTTCTAATATTTTTTTAGCTGAAATTACTCAGAAATATGGCAATTCTTGTGGGAATAAAATCGAATTTTCAAGGTATAATAAAATTGTTCAACTTTCAATGGGATTCAAACAAAATTTCCTCCACACCAAATATGATAATAAATTATCAAATTCCTGATATATCATTTGTTATTGCTATGTGGTTAGCACAAAAATGTAATCAAGAGCACTATTTCATGGTACTAAATAATGGTAAATACTTACCCACATCTAGTATTTACTAGAGGTGGCCAGTGGGCCGGGCTTGGATCTGGCAGGCCGGGTCTGGCGGGGTCGGGGTCGGGGCGGGACGGGCGAAGGGGTTGGGGTCGGGTCTGGCGGGGTCGGCTCTGGCGGGACTTGCTCCAGTCCCGTCCCGATCCCTTTCCCGTCGGAATTGGGTCGGGATCGGGGCGGGCTTTCCTTTTTTTTAAATAACATATGTATAAAAAAAACTTATTAAACAAGACAAAATAGTGTAATAAAAACATCCCAAGGCTATTTTTGTGCCTCTTATATTATTTAATAGACATATGATTTTTTTGTAATACAAATACAATTGTCTAAAATCTAAATTGCAACTTTATGGTGTTGTCCAAAAGTTACAAATTACATAATAAAATTGCAATTAAAAAAATTACATTCCCAAAAAAACCTGTTCTAATTGCTTGATGATTTCCTGTGGTTCTTCTGTTGGAATTGGTATTTGTTGGTCAAATTGATCCACGTCGCTTCCACCACCTTCGGATAAGATTTCGTTGTAATTTTCGTCTTCATCTTCGTTGATCTCCGGTTGACCGCACCTTCTCCGCTCCGCTCGTATCCAATCTCTGAATAATACTGCAATTTCCAAGCTGTCTCCGGCTAATGAGTGTCTGTGGTCTCCTATTTGATATCTGCCGGCAGAAAAAGCGCTTTCAGAAAGGTCTTCTCATTCCCCCTCCAGTATTTCAGCAAATCTTCATGTCCATCTTCATTGATAACTTCTTGGTACGGTACAGAACCATGCAAAACAAAAATATTCAACTCGCTAATTTGGTTAGTAGTAGAGGTACGGCCGCACATTCTATTTCTGAGGCTTTCAATACTAGCCCCAAAAACAGCATGTCGTTTGTGAGGTTGTATTGAAGATGGTATCGAAGCCGGCAAGTTACTAGCATTTTCTTGTTGATAAAATCTATATATTTTTTTGCATTGGTGTTCTACGCTAGACAACACTTCTTCTTTAGTTTGTTCAATAGGTGGTGGGTGATTTAGATTTTTGGGACTTGGAGGTGGTAGTACTTCTATACAATCATAAATAGTTTCAATTAGTGATTTAGTACCGTCTATTTTAATTGTAGGATTTAATACATAACCAATAATATAAATAGAGGGAATAGGAATAAAATATTTTTTTATTTTGACAAACATTTTTTTAATAGCTGCCTTATAAGCTGACTTTTCCATATATTCACTAAGTAATAAAAATATTAGAGTTATATAAAACAACATAGTTGAAATAGTAGGATAATATATACCGGAAATTTCTTTTGTTGCTTGAAATTTTTTTTCTAAAAATACAATAAGTTCGAAAATTTTTACCCAATCACCATCTAAAATCATATCAGCTGAATTTTTATTATGAGAGTTAAAAAATAAAGTTATAGGTATTCTATAGTCATAAGCAACAAGTAGTTGCTCGTATAAAGAATTCCACCTAGTGGATACTTCTTGTGGAATTTTTTTATAAGGTAGTCCACAATCGTGACAAGTTTTTTTATATTCTTTTCTACGTTGTACTTTATTACTTTAAAAAATAAAGTTTATAGCAAATTGTATTTTACAAAGAATGTCTTCAAAAAGTGATAGACCATCCTTTACAATTAAGTTATATATATGGCACGCGCATTTTATATGAAAATAATCTAGAAAAGATGGAGTTAAACTATTTTTTAAAATTGTAATTGCGTAATTGTTTGAAGAAGCGTTATCTAATGTAATAGTCATAATTTTATCGGTTATTCCGTAATAATGGCACACTTGATAAATATTATCTGCAGTAAAAGTACCAGTGTGCCTATCATCTATATATCTATACGCTAAAATACGTTTTTGCATAGATCATTTATAATCTATCCAATGACAAGTTACAGTTAAATAATCATGGTCGTTAGTACTACGACCTATATCAGACGTGATAGATACTTTGCCATTAAAATGATATAATGAAAAACGTAAATATTGTTGATATTCATGCGCGAATTTAAATACATCTCTCTTAACATTTGATCTAGGAAAATCGTTAAAAGCTGGATTATATATATCTCTAATGTAATGAATAAAACCGGGAGATGAAGGAAATGAAAAAGGCAAACCCTCCACAGCAACTAATTTTGATATTGCTTCCCTATCTCTATGTTTATTGTATTTAGGGCCTACAATTCCCCCCGTCATAGGGTTAATTTGACCCTGTACTTTATCCGGGACAGTATCAGTATGTGAACCTTGTCCCGATGGAGCGGGCGTTTGCGCACCCGATTTTGAAGCTTGGTATTGGGCATACCTAGCTGGATGAGCACTTACTACGTGTCTAATTAAACCACCCGTCCCACCGTGACCTTTTCCAGTTTTAAATTTTAGAACATTTTTACAAATTTTACATATTGCTACTTGATTCTCTACGTCCCTATCAAAAAATGTCCATGCATCTGATTTTAATGGTCGTTTTGCTGGACCTCGTCTCACACTAGGGGGGAATAGGAGGTATTTCAGTTGAAGGTGCACTAGTGGGTGTGTTGTCATCAACATTAGTGGGTGTATCATCTAGATCATCGTCTAAATTAAAGTCTTCTTGAGTTTGAGAAAATAACTCCTAGTCTAAATCTAATGGTATTGTAGGAAAATGTTGAGTATCAACAAAATCATTCTGTGTAGGAATAAGATGACTAGAAGAAGTACCATTGCCCTGATTGCCCCTACTAGAAGAAGCACCCTTACCCTTAAACATACCTTTTAATCCTTCCATTTTAATTATGATAATAAATAATTAAAGACAATAAAATTAAGTGCGCTAAATAAAATAAATAGACAATAATAATTTAATGAAGGAACGAATGTACCAAACGCTGACGTAACGTCGACGTATAATCGAGAGGTTAAAAATTGAAACTTTGCTCGATGGAAGATCCTCAAGCTAGTTGCCAACTTCACTCCCAATTCCCAAATGAATAAATAAAATTGAATATTTAGTAAACAATGTAGACTTGTAGAGAGATATATTGAGAGATTAGAGAGATTGTATGAAGATTTGTGAGAAAGATGAAGAGAAAATGAGTTATTTATAGTTGAAAAATTAGGTTAAAGTGTAAATATAATAACTTATGGGTTAAAAATAAATATTAAAGGGTAGGGGGGTTGGGGGTTGGGGGAGGCCGGAGGCCTAAAATGGCCGTTGGCCAACGGCCAAAATCTAAAATGGTCGTTGGTGCAACGGCCATATTTGCAAAGGGGGGACAAAGGGCGGGGTCGGGCTAGGGACGGGGTCGGGGCGGGCGGGCCTGGGGCGGGCTCGGGTCTGGCGGGACGAGACATTGTCCTTTCCTATTTCGAGTCCCGCCACCGTTTTTTTTAGCGGAGTCGGGGCGGAGTCGGGATGGGGTCGGGTCGGGGTCGGGTCGTCCCGGCCCACTGGACACCCTTAGAATTGACAGGGTTGTTGAAATTTCCATTAGGAGGGAGAGAATACGGAGGACTGTTGAATTCTGCAAGAGTCTGTCCTCTTTCCTTCAAGAAGTATAGTCGGTATCCTCTCTATTCTTCTGACGGCCTTGTTGAGTTTTTTCAACCGTCCATCATAACCCCAATCTCTAGCATTGCAGCGGTTGATCTCATAATTTATATCTTTTATGTCAGTTTCTGGATATGCAAAATCCCATAATAAGCGGCTTATCATTCGTTTTGCATAGCCCGGGGGTGCTGGAGCTGTGCCATTTAATAGTCTATTTAATACACCATTTGGTAAGTCGTTCCTTTGATTCATATCGAATTTGTCGTATGGTCTTTTAATTAATGAAATACGTGAAGAAGGGTAATTGTGAATGTCACTACAATTCGTGAAGCATGATATTTATGGAATCGAAATGGCACCTTGAAAGGTGAAAAGACACCTTTACGTGAAGCAGCACCTTATTAGGAGAGGTTTCAGAAGTATGTACTCTAATAGAATGTATTTGGATTTTACTACACCATAAGGAATATTGCTTAAATGATTTAACCCGAACAAGACACCTTTACGTGAAGCAGCACCTTATTAGGAGAGATTTCAGAATTATGTATTCTAATAGACTATATTTGGATTCTACTACACCATAAGGACTATTGCTTTAAAGATTTAACCCGAACAAGACACATTTACGTGAAGCAACACCTTATTATGAGAGGTTTCATAAGTGTGTATTCTAATAGACTATATTTGGATTTTACTACACATTATTATAATTTATCCCAATAATTCAAATATGTTGGTATTTAAAATTAAGTTTAGTCTACATAATTAAATTTTGGTATTTACCTTTTAAGCTTATCAAGATGTGGATATTGATAGTAGTTGATACAAACTACTTGATTATGTATTTTGTGATCTGAAAGGCGTGTACTCATATTAATATATGCAATGATTATTTAGAGTAGGCGTGTAGATAAATTTATTGTATCCAGACAAACAGTCTATTAGAATAGTCAAGATCACAAACACAAAACTCCAAATTAATACATAAATTATCTTTTTTAATTCAAACACATGATTATCAAAACAGTAATCTCATGGTATTTTGTTTTTACATGATCTAAAACATCATTACTGTTGAAATATCATAAAAATAAATCATTATTGTTGAAATATTACAAAAAACATAGATATTAATATCAACATTATAAGTTTATACAAAGTTATCTAATGTTTGAAGTGTAGTTATGTTGTGGTTAATGTGTAATTACACATTATTTCTAATAATTAATATATCAAGTCACCAATTTCATGCCTTTTAACATATTTTTAGTCACCATTTTAAATTTTAATAAATTAAAGTGATATTTAACTTAAATCTTACATTAATAATTATATTATAATATTATCATATGAAACTTAATATTCAAGAAAAAGATTATTAATAGACTTCAGCTGTTCGTCTTCCCCTAGTCAAATCACTTCGTAAAACGTTATGATTTGATTGGTCACTGCATCAATCGACGTAATTGATGACTAAAGCACGTAACAACACCTTTTCACTCCTATAAATTCAACAGCCACACCTCTTACTCTTCTCACTTGCAATTTTTATCTTCCTCTTCTCACTTGTTCCAAAGTGACGCCAATGAGAAACAACCGAATCGTTTGTCCTAATTATCTCAACATAATAGTTGATCTGAATCGCCTAGTACAACGTATCAACGAGGATGCTGAACGTCAGGAGATGAACATCAGGCGCATTGCTCGCATGCTAAGGGCTCTATGCCTTTTGGCAGGAATTGAAATGGACGATTTGATCATCCCCCCAACTCCCCTCCTCATGTTTAAATTTTAATGTATTTGAATGGCAGTATGAGCATTGTTTGTTAAATATATGAATATTTAAGTTTATGTTTTGATATCTGAATATTAAAGTTTATGTTTTATTTTGTTGTTGTTGACAGTTCTTATGTTTGCATATGTTTGAAATTTACAATAACTGCTACATTAGAAACATTGTTAGGCAAATTTAACACTAAACTCGCTAGCTAAAACAGTCGTTATAATAACGACTTCATTATGAAAATTATTAAGAAAATTTATTTCACCACTAAACTCAGTAGACAAAACATCCGTTATAATAACACGTTACTTAGGCAAATTATTAGAAAATTTTAACACTAGACTCAGTAGACAAAACATTCGTTATAATAACAGATTCATTAAGCAAATTGTTAGAAAATTTTATTTCACCACATAGATAAAAAAATCCATTATAATAACAGATTCCTTAGGCAAATTTAACACTAGACTCAGTAGACAAAACATCCGTTATAATAACAGGTTCCTTAGGCAAATTGTTAGATAAATTTATTTCACCACTATACATACTACACAAAATATTCGTTAGAATAACTGGTGCATTGTGACAGTGAAAATTGCAAAATGATAAGTATAAAAAAAGCAAATCAATATTACCATTAATGAATTGTTAATGGTGAGAAATTTGTAGCTATACCAAAAAGAAACTTAAATAGTTATTTCAAAAAGTAACTTAACTAAAATAGTTGTTCCAAAAAGTAAGTAACTTAAATAATTATTTCAAAAGTAACTTAATAATTGTTCCAAAAGAAACTTAAATAATTATTCAAACAACTTTTTCATTGGCAGTCTCATAGCCATTTTGAGCAGCATCTCCAAACTCTTCAATGTCATCCTCGCCATATATCTGTGCTAAGACATCAGTAATTTTTTTCATCAAGTGATCAATTTTCACTATCAACAGCAGAATCAACAACCTCACCTGGAAGAGTCTTGCAACTAGCATCATCAACTTGAACATGCAAAGGACTAGAAGGAAGAGTTTTGCAACTAACATCATCAACTTGATAAGACAAAAGACTAGAAGGGCCATCATCATCGTTGACGTGGGCAAAATCAGTCAAAGAAAGAGTCTTGCAACTAGCATTAGCAACTTGATCAGGCAAATGACTAGAAGGGCCATCATTTTAACATGGTCAGAATGACTCAAAGGAGAACAATCAAGAGCATTTACTGATTCAAAATTAACATAAGTGAATAACATATAAATTGATAATAGACCATAACAATTTCTACAAACTAACTTGAATGTCACAGAAGTTGACATTATCTTTGATCTTCTTAGCTTTGGCAAATCGCAATGCCTTCAGGATCCTCTTCCTACTGGACCTAACTGAAGAAGAAACATTGTTAGAACCCATTCTTAGTTTTGTCTCCTGCAATTTGCGAATGACAACTAGTTCATCATCAATTGATGTCAATCTATTTGCAATGACACTTGGCCCATGACCACAATGGCCATACGTCTCTTTTGCCCTTCTTCCAAGATTTTGATCTTCAACTTGGTCTTCGAGTCCAGAACCAGATGCAAGTTCCATTTTCATGTTAAATTGACGTGTATCACCAATCTCCCTCTTTAGGACATTAATATTTGGGTCCGATACTTAATCGTCATAATCTATAAGATTTTTAATGTACTTCTTACTCTTCTCCGCATCATCGGGGTATAGAAAAAGTCTCACCACCTCAAATAAACAAAAACAACATATTAAATCATAATAGGCAATCATCAACCCAAGTTCTAATATATTAATAGGTTCATAGCATTACCGCAAGCTCAGTTACATTTCTGAAATGATCAACATGTTCGGGCTTCTCCTTCGTTCGTCATCTCAAAATCTTTGGAATTGAAAAAAACGTTATTTAGATAAGGCAACAGTTTTCTCAACAAATGACATAGCTTCGTATGCCCATGGCTATAGTAAATAAATAAGTAGAATAAGCATTAAGATAGCAATCACTAATATATAACAATATAATCTTCATATTGATTCATTATAAAATACTTACAATGAAGGCCCAAGGGTAGCCATAAAGAGCATACTGTGGTGGTTGCTTTTGTTGATAAGATACTCGATATATCTTGCGAATGTCCGACTTTGTCAAATATTCAAAGGCCAGGTTGAATCATTCCTTGCCTATGTAAATTTTTCAAAGAAATTAATACTATGCACCATGGCGATCCACTTCTTATAAAAAAAAATCACAACATTGCGAACCAACAAGATGGTATGGACAAATACAACCATTACAATCTTATGCTTCTCTAAATCGGTCAATGTACCTTCTTCTTGAACCAATTTAAGCAGCGTGCCAGTGGTCAACCTCGTATTTTCGGTAAGTTTTCATAATTTATTTAAAAAGCTCACACCTTTTGAGAAAATGGTCTTTCTCATTTTCTCACTGGGAAAAGCTCCGCAATTCAAACATGTGATCAGTGCAAACTCTATCAATCCAAAATAATAGGGCACTCCACTATGAATCACATTTCATGCTTCTTCTTGTTCTCCGTAACTTGACGAAGAAAAAGAGAATGAGTAAATTTTTTATTAAATTCATTCCATAGAGTTTACAATGACATGAAGTGGCCAAAACAAGATTTTTCAAAATATTCGGTAAGTCCTTAAGCTCTAATAATTTGTATCAATTCGAAAAAAACTGACATCCTAGACTTTACTAAGATCTTACCAGGAAAATTACCACCAAACTTAACCCTCCATGTGGTCAATCCATACCTTGCGAGATTTATGACTATCTCAATCCATACCTTGGAGTTAGACCAGTCCGTTAGATGTCTTAGAAATCCCAATTCTTAAGATGTCATCTGTGATACCCATATCTTTCATATTGAGACTTTTATTTCAATATGACTTCCACTTTCAGACTGTTGGTTTTCCCAACTGTTGGCTTTCTAACTTCAGAGTCAATGTTTCTGTTGTCAGATTCATTATTTCTGTTTTATCTTAAACTTTCAGGACCAAAATGTAAACATTTCAGGGACCATAATGAAAGTTCAGAAAGAATCCCAACAGTCCAACAAACCAACTTTGATCCTCCCCTTCTAACTCTCCGGTTAGGAAGGCTGTTTCAACATCCATGTCACGCAAGACTGCAATGGCCCTGGATATTAAGCTATCCACAGGGGAGCACATGTACAAGTAGCCGAGGCCTTATACTTGTCAGTAGATCCATCTACTTTGTACTCAATTTTGAGTATCCACTTTTACAACCCAAAGGTTCTTTTCCCGGAGGTAGGTCAACCATTACACAAGTATGGTTCTATATGATGGAATATATTTCTCTCTCTGTAACTTCTTTCCAAAGTAGTGCTTCTGGAGATGACAATTCTTTGTTAATTGTCCATGGTTCGTTCTCAACCATACAAGCTAGAAGGCCTGGAACAAGTCTTTGTCCCCTCGTTGCTCCATCTCGGTTCAATATCTAGAATCCTTGAGTTCTGCAGATCTTGAACATTAAGTTTTGGATAATCATCAACTTACGAGTCATGTAGCGTTGGAACCTCGGGTAACGGACAGTTAGGCATTCGTGGGTTCTTGTTAACCTCGAGTAATTACTTCTTTTCCCTTCTCAAGGAAAGTTATCCTCAAAGAATTCAACATTCTTCGACACCAAGAGGCGATAAGCACTACTGTTATTTGTAGATCCAGTGGATATGCAATTTAAAGTCTTAGGTCCAACTTGACCTGTTTTGATATTCCAACCTCTACCAAGCCACCCCACAACACAACATTTGTAGGTGGGATCCTTTCCATGTTTCACACGGAGGGTTATTCTTATCCTTATGCGTAGTTCTGTTGAAAATCGCATTAGCGGTAAGAATCACCTTGCCCCACATATTTTGGGCGTATGGCTTTGTGTTTTGCTAACACCGTTAGACTGAGGTGCGTAATGTTTAGTCGTTTGATGAACGATTCCTCACATTCTCCCCCTCTATCACTACGAATTCCTCAATCCGTAGGCTTAGTTGATCTTCAACTTCTGCTCTGTAGCGCTTATCCGCTTCAACAACTTCATCTTTGCTTTTCAATAAACAAAGGATGCAATACGTTGTACCATCACCAATGAAGGTCACAAAGTACTTGTCTCCCCCCTCTATTTTGAATAAACTTCAAATCACCCATGTAGGACTATTTGTAAATAAAACTTAAAAGATCCATTCTGCTGGGTGTAATTATTAAAAGTGTGTAAAGTATGTTTGCACATACGAAGGAGAGAGATCCACTGACTGTGCGAAAACTGTTACCACTCTTAAGTAAGCGCCAGGGAATTTCCTGGGCACCAATCACAAGGGAAGAAGACTAAAAGATAATGGCTTATCTTAAGACGTTGAACTTGTTACACTATTTGACAGAAGATCATTCATTTGATAGAATGATATTGGAAACTCAGTCGTACAAAGCCTACGGGCGACTGGAGTGGGCCAGAATACATTTGATAAGATGGTATTGGACACTCAACCGTACAAAGCCTATGGGCGACTGGAGTGGGCCAGAATTCAGTTGACAGAAAAGTAATGGACACCTAGTGAGGTGGGCTAGAGTTTTCCATCTGAAGGCCAAAAGAAAGGCAGAAAAGTAATTGGACACTCAGTCTTCCAAAGCAACTGGAGTGGGTCAGAGTATCCAGATCACTTATGATCCAGTTACGCCCTAACCACGGGCAAGAGGTTGTTCATATGAAGCAACGCCACCTCTAAAGTAGAAGGGGTTGGAGAGGTTGTCCTTAATAGGACTTCAGGGAATGGGATCACTCCAAAAGTAGGTGATACATGTCCCAAACTTGGTGTAAGGGACGCTGTTGGTCAAGCTGGTTTGGGGACTAGTCCAATAGGTCTGTAATAACTAAGAATGGTACAAAATGTATGTAGCTAGATAAATGATATATTTGTAATCCGTGCATCTATGCCATCATAGATTAAGATACATTAAATAGAAAGTCATTCAAAAGCTAACAAGGTTGAGATTGTTGCCTTCTGTCGCATAAACCCTCAAAATGAATGTGAGGTAGGCGAAGAGGCAAAATTATCTTTCCATTCCGTCAAAGGAATAGCGAAAGAAGCACCGCTCCTCTACAACTTAGTCACACCTACATGGGTGATTTGAAGTTTATACGAAATAGAGGGGGGGGAGAAAAGTACTTTGTGACCTTCATTGATGATGGTAGAACGTATTGCATCCTTTGTTTGTAGAAAAACAAAGATGAAGTTGTTGAAGCGGATATGTGCTACAAAGCAGAAGTTGAAGATCAACTAAGCCTACGGATTGAGGAATTCACAGTGATAGATGGGAAAAATGTGAAGCATCGTTCATGCGATCCTTAGCGCTAATGTGATTCTCAACAGAACTACGTATAAGGATAAGGATAACTCTCCGTATGAAACATGAAAATGATCTCACATACAAATATTGTGATGTAGGGTGGCTTGGTAGAGGTTGGAATACCGAACATGTCTGGTTGGACCTAAGACTGTAAATTGCATATCCACTGGATCTGCAAATAACAATAGTGCTTATCGCCTCGTGGTGTCAAAGAATGCTAAATTCTTTGAAGATAACTTTCCATGAGAAGGAAAAAGAAGTAATTGCTCGAGGTTAACAAGAACCCACGAGGGCCTGACTATTCGGAACTAGACATTTCATTTCTACTGGACTCAGAAGTTGCTGATTATCCGAAACTTAATATTTCAGATCTACAAAATTCAGGGATTTTAGATGTTGAACCGAGATGGAGCAAAGAGGGGACAAAGACTTGTTCCAGGCCTTCTAGCTTGTATGATTGAGAATGAACCATGGACAATCAACAGAGAATTGTCATAGATTCTATTATATAGAACCATACTAGTGTAATGGTTGACCTTCCTCTGGGAAAAGAACCTTTGGGTTGTAAAAGAGGATACTCAAAATTGAGTACAAAGTAGATGGATCTACTGACGAGTATAAGGTCTCGGCTACTTGTACATGTGCTCCTCTGTGAATAGCTTAATATCCAGGGCCATTGCAGTCTTGCGTGGCATGGATGCTGAAACAGTCTTCCTAACCGGAGAGTTGGAAAGGGAGGATCAGAGTTGGTTTGCTGGACTGTTGGGTTTCTTTCTGAACTTTCATTTTGGTCCGTGAAATATTTATATTTTGGTCCTGGAAGTTTCAGATAAAACAGAAATAATGAATCTGACAACAGAAACATTGACTCTGAAGTTAGAAAGCCAACAGTTGAAAAACCAACAGTCTGAGAGTGGAAGTTATATTGAAATAAAAGATATGGGTATCACAGATGACATCTTATGAATTGGATTTCTAAGACATCTAACGGACTGGTCTAACTCCAAACTCAGTTGTGACAGTCTCGTTGAAACCACCATTGGATATGAATCATATAACTGATCGGAATCATGGTGCACCCATTTACAAGGAGTGATATGTGCAGGTAACATATAGTTCAATGTATTGTACACACTACAACCGACCTGGTATCGACCTACAAAGCAGATCAGTTGAACTAAGGTTCACTCGTGATTCTGAAAATGATCGATAGAAGGCGTTAAGTCGAATATGACAATATCTTAAATATATGTTTATCTACGAATTATGGTATTCTGGATGTCCAGTGGTTCTGGGAGAACACAGGGATGCAAACTGGACATCAGATATAAAGAACACCAAAGCCACAAGTAAATGTGTATGGTGGGTCTTGGAAAATCCTCTAAGCAAACTTGCATAGGCCGATTCATGATGGAATCGGAATTTATCGCTTTAAACAAAGCATGAAGGAAGTTGAGTAACTTCACGACTCCTTAGAGTACGTCCCTTATTAGAAGAAACTTGTGCCTTCAGCAGTTATACACCATGGCTAGCCGATCGGCTTCAGGAAGGGCACGGATGACAGCGTCTGGACATATCTGTCGGAGACATGAGACCGTATGGCAGTTGATCATCATGGGTGTCACTTCCTTGATTACTAATCAAATGATATAGCGGACCTTTTAACTAAGGGACTACCCGAAGATCAAAAGTTCTGTCTGTCTATGGAAATGGGCTTAAAAACCCAAACAATACAAACCTTTGCGGTGGTGACCCAACCATACTGACTGGAGATCCCAAGAATTTGGTTCAATGGGAAAACTAAGCTAAGATAAATATTATCTGCAATAAAAGTACCAGTGTGCCTATCATCTATATATCTATACGCTAAGATACATTTTTGCATAGACCATTTATAATCTATCCAATGACAAGTTACAGTTAAATAATCATGGCCGTTAGTACTACGACCTATATCAGACGTGATAGATATTTTGCCATTAAAATGATATAATGAATAACGTAAATATTGTTGATATTCATGTGCTAATTTAAATACATCTCTCTTAATAGTTGATCTAGGAAAACCGTTAAAAGCTGGATTATATATATCTCTAATGTAATGAATAAAACCGGGAGATGAAGGAAATGAAAAAGGCAAACCCTCCACAGCAACTAATTTTGATATTGCTTCCCTATCTCTATGTTTATTGTATTTAGGGCCTACAATCCCCCCCCCCCGTCATAGGGTTAATTTGACCATGTACTTTGTCTGTGACACTATCAGTATGTGAACCTTGTCCCGATGGAGCGGGCGTTTGCGCACCCGATTTTGAAGCCTGGTATTGGGCATACCTAGCTGGATGAGCACTTACTACGTGTCTGATTAAACCCCCCGTCCCACCGTGACCTTTTCCAGTTTTAAATTTTAAAACATTTTTACAAATTTTACATATAGCTACTTGATTCCCTACGTCTCTATCAAAAAATGTCCATGCATCTGATTTTAATGGTCGTTTTGCTGGACCTCGTCTCATACTAGGGGGAATAGAAGGTATTTCAGTTGAAGGTGCACTAGTGGGTGTGTTGTCATCAACATTAGTGGGTGTATCATCTAGATCATCATCTAAATTAAAGTCTTCTTGAGTTCCGAAAAATAGCTCCTCGTCTAAATCTAATGGTATTGTAGGAAAATGTTGAGTATCAACAAAATCATCATGTGTAGGAATAAAATGACTAGAAGAAGTACCATTGCCCTGGTTGCCCCTACTAGAAGAAGCACCCTTACCCTTAAACATACCTCTTAATCCTTCCATTTTAATTATGATAATAAATAATTAAAGATAATAAAATTAAGTGCGCTAAATAAAATAAACAGACAATAATAATTTAATGAAGGAACGAATGTACCAAACGCCGACGTAACGTCGACGTGTAATCGAGAGGTTGAAAATTGAAACTTTGCTCGATGGAAGATCCTCAAGCTAGTTGCCAACTTCACTCCCAATTCCCAAATGAATAAATAAAATTGAATATTTAGCAAACAATGTAGACTTGTAGAGAGAGATATTGAGAGATTAGAGAGATTGTAGGAAGATTTGTGAGAAAGATGAAGAGAAAATGAGTTATTTATAGTTGGAAATTGGGTTAAAGTGTAAATATAATAACTTATGGGTTAAAAATAAATATTTAAGGGGTGGGGGGGGGGGTTGGAGGAGGGGGGAGGCCTAAAATGATCGTTGTCCAACGACCAAAATCTAAAATGGCCGTTGGTGCAACAGTTATATTTGCAAAGGGGAGCTCTCGGGCGGGGTCGGGGCGGGCGGGCCTGGGGCGGGCTCGGGTCTGGCGGGACGAGACATTGTCCCGTCCCGAGTTCGAGTCCCGCTACCATTTTTTTTTACGCGGGTCGGGGTCGAACTGTCCCGGCCCACTGGCCAACCCTAGTATTTACACTTAACCCTATGAAGGTAAAAAAAATCATAAACAATAGTATAAAGTATTTTCTAGCCAAAAATTCCATAAACACGAATATATAATTTCATGAATGCTTAGAAAATAACAAAAATGAAAAT
Source organism: Anisodus acutangulus (assembly GCA_029783415.1). Classification (NCBI taxonomy): domain Eukaryota; kingdom Viridiplantae; phylum Streptophyta; class Magnoliopsida; order Solanales; family Solanaceae; genus Anisodus; species Anisodus acutangulus. Next base: position 30,711,462 of record CM056505.1, on the reverse strand, counting down.
GAACGTACTTGAGTTAGCAGCAGACCCTTCCAATTGATATCAAAGTTCACTTTATACAAGTAAAAGTTTGATCAAAACTTATTTAAGTGTCTGATGGTTTTCTTCAACGGAAAAGTTAATTCAACAACAATTTAATAATTGATATGACAAACGGTTTTTGATAACTTTCATTTTCGAATTGATATTACTCCAATGATATTACTCCAATAATTGATATTGTGTAACAACTTGTTTCTTGGGCTGATATGAGAAACGGTTTTTTATTATAATTGATGTACTAATTACTTTGACTCCCACGTTTGTATTTACTAATTTAACTTTTTATTTTTTGTAGTTTAAAGATTTCATTCAATGTATGAAGTAATTTAATGCTCTAAATGTTTTTAGCCTCAATGTAATTATAATATTACTATTTAATATTTTTATATTAGATGTTCTATGGTTTATTCCATTAGAATTAATTTAAACCAGGGAAAAATTGTAATACAACTTTGAAGGCAGAAGCTCCCCACTTTTAGTATTACTAGTCTCTATGTTCGTGCTTTGCACGAATATAACTTGCGTCAAATACTATGAAATGCGTACTTAAAATAATAAACTTTCAACTTATTTATATTCTAAAAATAATTATCGAGTATTCCAATTTTGTCCAGAAATAATTTTCTTACAAAAATAATATAATATTGATGGGCATAAAAATCTACCAGTATTATTGAATCAACATTTCACACCTTTTGTACATATGTGCAATGCCATTAAATGCGGAATGAAAAGGGTAAAAAAAGTCCCTTACAGCTAAAAATATCCCTTATTTTAATGAAATTATAAGATGTCATACGTATGACTTTAATTAAATATGTGCAACTGATTTATTGGCCCATCCAGATATTAAACCTAACACATAAGTAACTGACTCATCCAAATTTATTATGTAGCTTAATTTAGTAATATTATGTTATTAGTTAATTAGAAATTCCAAACCCTAGATATTGGATAAAATTCTCAAAATTACAATTTTATTCGACATTTTTATATTTTGTTTACTCTTTGTCTTATAATAAATACTTTAGTTTAATGACTTATTTTAAATTTAAGATCAAACATAAGATGTAAAAGGTAAACTAAGAACACCTGAGCCTATTAAAATATGGTCTAATAATTATTACTTATTCATGTGCAAAGGAGTATATATATTAATAGATGTGATTTTCTAACTTAAATAAATAAGTTCTTAATCTACTTAATGAAATAGTTAGTTCCTACTTCCTAGTAGTAATAGAATTGTCCCTAAAGAAATTTCTAATGTTCTTTTAGGTTTATAGTTTTAGTTTTTTTTAAGAAGTATGTTAAAAAGAAATAGTATTAGAGCTCATTAAGGGTATAAAAGTCGTTCAATATTTAAAGAATATTTTGTGGGATACAACAATAGCAGGGAACGGGAAGTAAGTAAATATTACAATTGCTAGAAAGGATAAACTAAAGATTACAACAAAACTGGAAATCAAGAACGAAACAAACTCCTTGTGTGATTTGCTGAGTCGAGTGATGGCACTCTGTCTTTAAGACAAGATTGCCCCGTACATCTCCTTTTACGTTGTCGGGCAATAGTCTCCCAAGATACAACAACAACTTAACAATTGAGCAAAGGAAACTCAAGTGTTACTCTTGAAGAACTTTGAGTATAGTAAACTTGCTAGAGAGGAAGAAGATGAATTCAGAAATTCTGTAGTAATTTCTAAGTGTGATGTTCAATAATTAAGCCAAAGGCCTCAATTTATAGTGTAAGGAGATGACCCCTCAACTAGCCAACTAATGGCCTTCAATAGCCAATGTAATGACACTTATTGAGGGGTTACATTCAGCCAAATAATGGCTTAATTCATGTTTCAAGTAATGGAGATCCAATGCTTCAAAACCAGCTCAAAGGTCAGAACTTTCCAACTTCCCGTCTCAACTTTCTGCCTCCGAAGCGCCGCGGCTCCAGTGACTGGCCACCCAATTAGCACCGCGGCGCTGCCTGGGAGGCGCTCCGGCTCCGACGGTGTTGCGCCGCGGCCCTTTACGGCTCCGCGGCGATTTCTGACTCGTTTTATCTTACACTTCTTCCTTCGTTTACCAACGTGGAATACTTTGTCATTTGGCCAATAATCGTCCATAATTATATGTCTCAAACGTATTACATACGTACCAATATCTCTTTCACTAATGAAATGTGCGATACTTGGCACTACATGTGCACGTGTATGGAAACGATATTTTCGACGTGCGGGCCCCAATTGTTCGAGTCATAAATTAATGGGATATGCTAAATTCCACATTAGTAAATTTTCAACAATCCCCTCTTGAAAGAGATTTTGGCGGTGCCTTTTCCAGCAATCTTTCAGCGGACCGATGTTGCATCAGGATACGTAGCTTCCACTTTGAACCTTCCATAGTTGAATACCATCGGACTTACTTACTGTGCAGTGAACGTGATGTCTTGAACCATCAGTGTTTAGTGTAAGCCAAGTCAATGGTACCAACACAACAACTTCCCTTACTCTTTTTTTTTAATGTTTTGTCCGTTATGGCCGTGGACGCTTCTTGGATTCTTAAGTGCGTTCATTTGAGGCAGCCTGTCCTCGCACTTAAATAGGTGGTCTCCTACAAGGTATCCTGCTATACCCCACTTTACAAGTGTTAGGAACCATTAAAAGTTTCCTCAAACCTAACCTCAACCGGTGAGGATCATTAAAGGTTTTGGAAACTTAACCTTTACCCACACTGCAGATAACACTTAACGTCTATCGCGGGAATGGCTTTGGATTGATGTTCCTTTACAGAAATCACCATCTGAAGTGCTCATGCTTCCACCGAAACGCTCAACTGAACCTTTACAGCTTAGTTTTTCCATTGAACCTAATTCCTGGGATCTCCAGTCAGTAAGGTTGGGTTACCACCGTATTGATCTATTGGGTTTTAAGCCCATTCCCCGAGACAAGCAGAACATCTGATCTTTGGGTAAGCCCTTTGTCAGTGGGTCCGCTATGTTATCTTTTGATTTTATGTAATCAATGGATATGATACCCGTGGTGATCAACTGTCTAACGGTCTTATGTCTCCGTCGAATATGACGAGACTTGCCATTGTACATAGAACTACATGCTCTTCCTAGAGCCGACTAACTATCGTAGTGAATCATTACAGAAGGTACGAGTTTGTCCCAACAAGGAACATCCTCTAAGAAGTCGTGAAGCCACTCAGCTTCTTATCCTGCTTTGTCTAAAGCGATAAACTCTGATTTCATCATGGATCGGGCGATGCAAGTTTGCTTAGAGGATTTCCAAAACACAGCCCCACCACCAATTGTAAATACATACCCACTGGTGGACTTGGTGTTCTCTATATCATATATCTAGTTTGCATCAATGTACCCCTCTAGTACAGCTGGATATCTCGAATAATGCAATCCATAAGTTAGCGTGTATTTCGGGTATCGTAGTACCCGATTCAACGCCTTCCAATGATCATTACTCGAATTACGGGTAAACCTAGCCAACTTGTTGACTGCATAAGCAATATTAGGTCGGGTGTAGTTTGTTATATACATCAAACTCCCAATCACCTGTGCATATTGCTCCTGGCATACGGGTGCACCACGATTTTTATCAAGCTTTTGATTTCTATCCATTGGTGACTTCATAGGCGAACTGTCAAACATCTCGAACTTTCTTAACACATCCTCGATGTAGTGAGACTGAGATAATACTAGTCTGTCAAACGTCTTAGAGATCTTTATCCCTAATATGACATCTGTAATACCCATATCCTTCATGTCGAAGCATTGTTTCAACATGTTCTTAGTCTCTAGAATCAAGCTAGGACTGCTCCCTGTGATCAACATGTCATCTACATACATGCATATCATGACGAACGAGTCAGAATTACCTATCATGTAGACACATTTGTCACACTCATTAATGGAGAAACCCTTCGATAGTAGAGTACTATCAAATTTTTTGTGTCATTGCTTCAGGGCATGTTTCAGCCCGTACAGAGATTTGACAAGCCGACAGACTTTCTTCTCTTACCCTGGAACCATATACCCCTCGGGTTGTTCCATATAAATTTCTTCTTCCAAATCACCATTTAGGAAGGCTGTCTTGACATCTATTTGATGTATCTCAAGGTCTCGCAACGCTGCGATCACAATGAATACTCGTATGGACGTCATCCTAGACACCGGGGAGTACATGTCAAAATAGTCAAGGTCTTCCTTCTGTCGATAGCCCTTGACTACCAACCTGGCCTTGTACTTATCTATAAACCCATCTGCTTTATACTTCCATTTTAGTATCCACTTACAACCCAACGAATTTTTTTTCCGGAGGAAGATCAACCAACTCTCAAGTATGGTTATGCAGGATGAAGTCTATTTCACTCTAAATAGCTTCTTTCCAGAGTGGTGCCTCTAGAGTTGACAATGCCTCAGCAATTGTCATTGGTTCGTCAACAACCATATAAGCTACAAAGTCAGGACCGAAGGATTTATTCTTCCTGGCCCTTTTACTTCGCCTTGGCTCCATCTCTGGAGTCTCCAAGTTCTGAGAATCTGGAACACTAGATTCTGGATATTCAGCCACTTCGAAGTCCACTAAATCTGAATCATCTAGATCCGGGCAGTCAACAACTCCCAATTCCTGATAGCTTTGTTCATAACTTTGTTTGCGAGAAGTTATGTCTTTTTTCTTTCTAAGAAAAGTATCTTCAAAGAACTGAGCATTCCTTGATTCCATAATTGTACCCGTGGATATCTGGAATATCTGACTTATGCACTAAGAAGCGATAAGCACTACTGTTATTTGCATATCCGATAAAAATGCAATCTACAGTCTTAGGCTTAATCTTGACCTGCTTTAGCTTGGGTACTTCGACCTTTGCCAAACAACCCCACACCTTTAAATATTTATAGGTGGGTTTCTTTCCCTTTCATGATTCATATGGAGTTTTGTCCTTACCCGTATTAGCGGTAAGGACAGTTTCTCCCCATAAGTTTTGGGGAAGACCGGAGTTGATGAGCAAGGCATTCATCATTTCCTTCAATGTGCGGTTCTTACGTTCTGCCACACCGTTCGACTGAGGTGAGTATGGAGCCGTCGTTTGATGAACAATGCCTGATTGGGTATAATATTCATCAAATGGCGCTACGTATTCTCCCCCTCTATCACTACGAATGGATTTAATCTGTATGCTTAGTTGGTTCTCAACTTCTGCTTTGTAACGTCGAAACGCTTCAAAGGCTTCATCTTTACTTTTCAACAAGTAAAGGTAACAATACATTGTGCTATCATCAATTAATGTCACAAAGTACTTGTTCCCCCTAGTTTGTGCAAACTTCAAATCACATATATCTGTGTGAATAAGTTCTAGAAGAGCGGTATTTCTTTCGACGGATCGAAAAGAAATCTTTGTGCGTTTTGCCTCTACGCACACCTCACACTTATGTTGAGGGTTTATGTCGATAGACGGTAACAACTCCAACTTTACCAACCTTTGGATGGACTTGTAGTTAACATGTCCTAATCTATTATGCCATAAATTAGAGGACTCAAGCAAATAAGAAGAAGCTTTAATATTATTGCTTGCACGTAATACAGACATGACGTTAACTTTGAAAAGGCCTTCACAGATGAAGCCCCTTCCCACAAACGTTTCATTCTTGGTGATTACAAATTTATTGGACTCAAACACTAGCCTAAGACCAGCATTAACCAATAAATGACCTGAAATTAAATTTCTTCTAATCTCAGAGACATGCATCACCTCCTTCAGAGTGAGCTCATTTCCAGAAGTCATCTTCAGGACTACATTTCCTACCCCCAGCACGTCAGAGGAAGCGTTGTTACCCATGAACAACTTATTATTTGTAACTGGTGTATAAGTGGAGAAGGAATCTCTATTGGACCAGATGTGTCTCGTAGCACCTTTGTCCATCCACCCTTGCATAGGATTCTCAACAAGGTTTGCTTCAAGCACCACCGCTGAGAACTCCTCAATCATGTCATCCAGAAACCTGTCTTTGACGACGTTAACATGTGCCTTTCCCTTAGCCTTGGCCTTCTCTTGTTGCTCAGTCTTGAGCTTGTTGCAGTCATTGATCATGTGACCAGGTTTCCCATAGTGGTGATAGTTACTTTGAACTTCTCCGCTACTTGGGTCTTGCCATCTTTCTGGAACTTACGCTTCTTGCTTGGGTTCCCTTTGGCCTCAGCCAGATTTGCCTTTGCCTCAACGGGTTTTTTACCCCTATGCAAGGCCTTCTTATTATCTTCGTGAATCTGGAGTTTGATAATAAGTTCTTCAAAGGTCATCTCCTTTGTTTTGATTTTTAAGTAACTCATAAACTCATTCCACGAGTGAGGTAACTTTTCAATCAGTGATGCAACAAAAAACTGCTCATTTGGTTTCATACCTTCCAAATCCAGGTGATGTAGAATCATTTGGAATTCCTGGACTTGGGACATCACTGTTTTACTATCCACCATTTGAAATTTCAGAAATTTCCCAACGATGAATTTCTTAGTACCTGCATCTTGTACGTTGTACTTCTTTTGCAGTTTTTTCCACAGCTCTTTAGCAGTGCCTACGGTGCAATACACCGTGTAGAGAGGGTCTGACAAGCAGTTCAAAATATAGTTCTTACACATGAAATCACTATGACTCCATGCATCAAGAACCATCTTCATGCCATTAATGACATGGATACCTTGGCCCCTTTAACCGTTTCAGTAGGCGAAGGGTCCATTTCATCTCCATCTTGTGGAGAATCTTCTGTTAGGAAACGAGTCATTCTCATATCAGTCAGATAGAATAATATCTTTTGTTGTCATCTCTTGAGTTGGAGCCCATGAACTTTTCTGGGCGTTCATGGTGGAATCCAGCGGGTGGAGGAACGGTAACGTTCCCTTGAGCAGCAGAAAAGGCGTTTCATGAGCCTTGAGCAACCGGAAAGGCATTGGGTGTGCCTTGAGCAGTGGGGAAGGCATACATGTTGTCTTGAGTAGCAGCAGCAGCAGAATCAGAGGCTAGTTGTTCTCTTCCGGTCATCTTTCTAAGCACTTACAACAAATCTTGTCTTAAAATTGTGGGATACAACAATAGCAGAGAACGTGTGTGAAAACGACGTTTCCGACGTGCGGAATCCCAATTGTTTGAATCATAAATAATGGGATATACTTAATTCTACGTTAGTAAATTTTCAACATATTTTGATTAATCAATATTTATATTCATGCTTTTATATATATATATATATAGATAGAATAGATAGATAGATAGATATAGATAGATAGATATGATACCAACGACAATTTTTTTTAAATCATATCCATTCGTCTAAGTAGATACATCACATATTTTTTTATAATGTAATTTTGCAACAAAAAGACTGTACATTGACTAGTCTTCTCCATTGTGGTGGTGAAGTATTCAACTAGCAGAAATGGCAGGTCACATAATCAGCATTGTAGTACAACACTGTAGCAAAGCAATTATCAGCAGTAGCAAAGGTAGGACATGGGGCCAAGCATTGATCAATAATACTAGGAGTAGTGAGCAATCCACTACAACTATTGGCCTATTGTGTTTGGACTTTCATTCTACCAGCATATTCCCTCACATGAGACCCCTTCCTTTAATAGGGGGGTTTGGACAAGCTTTTGCGGACCTCGGTTATTTCAACGAGTACACGCTATCTCCTACCAACATAAGTAACAAGTTGCACCATTAGCTATTTTATCGAATACGTGCTACCTTCCACCAACATCAGTACCAAGTTACGTACCTCAACTACTTCATTGAGCATGTGCTACCTCTCATCAACATGAGTACCATGCTGCGCAACTTTGCTACTTATCGAGCACGTGCTATCTCCCATCAATACAAGTACCAAGTTGCGCACCTCAGCTACACGATTACTAAGATACACACATCAGCTACTTCGCATGTGCTACCTCCCACTAACACAACCACTAAGAGGATGTTTGAATTGGCTTTTAAAAAGTAATTTATAAGCTAAGGCTAAAAGCCATAAATTGGTAATACCCAACTTTTTATTTTTTGGCTTATTTTTGTACTTTTCATGTCTAAAAATAGGTGCTTTTAAACACACTTTTCATCGTCAAACACTACAAAAACTAGAAAAATGGTAAAAGCCAATAAGCACTTAAAATAAGCTAATCCAAACACCCTCCAAGTTGCTTCATCGAGTGCGTGCTACTTCGTATCAACACGAGTACAAAGCTACGCACCTCAACTATTTCATTGAACATGTGTTATCTCCCACCACATCATTTTCTCCTTTTAACCCCCTTTCATTAAGAACTTCACATTGCTTACCAATCAACCAAAACTCCCAAGCCAGCATTTACCATTTAATGTTTGTGCATTTACATAAAAACTGTTAAGCTCAACAACAACAACAACAACAAAAACAAAAAACAAAAAGGAAACAACACTTGCACACACACAAAAGAAAATATCAATCAGATTGATGTTCCCTCTCCCAGATGATAAATAGTTTTTATTACTTACAGCTTCCTGGTTCGTAGAGAGTCCATTTTTCCTTACATTGAACTATTCATATATCATACATGTTCGGAAGAAAGGGACATGTATATTATATGTATACACAGATTCATTTGGATCTTGAACTAGGCATACCCTTGAAGGTATTTTCAAAGATCATTAATTCTAACTGAAATGGATGTACCATTAACTTGATGGTAACCAGAGGTGCAGGCCCTCAGCAAATTCTGCAGCCACTCAAATGATTTTAACAATAAAAATTTCTATCATAAGGCAATAGATGTAAAGAATTGCTTACACTTTTTTTTCTTGGTTCTAGCCAAAAATGTGAGAAAATAACAATGGGCTCAAAAACTTGCCTTTACATAGCGTAAAAAATGTTTTGTTTCTAACCAAGTGTCAATTACATCAACCGTGAATAGGACAAAATGAATTGGAAATAACACAAATTAATGGTCTATTATATGAACAAAATCCTGCAGTCGTATGAACAAAAACTTATCGAGCTGTTGGTCTCGTGATAGACTCATCGATGGACAAGTAATGATCACTTGCACCTAAGTCCATTGAACCCGCGTGTAGGGAGGAATGCATCGAGTGCCTGGATATATCATCTGAACTACCTTCCCTTACTGCTTCTGCGCCTCTTTCGATTGCAAGTGCATCCTGAATTTCCTTGATAACTTCTGAGATCGACGGTCTCATGCTCCCATGGGGTTGGACACACATCAAAGCTTTCTCAGCTATCTTCCAAATTGATTGGATGTCATAGTCATTGTGTAAAGCGGGGTCGATAATACCCTGAATGTCCCCACTTTCGATGTGTAGTTTCGCCTAGATCATTATTAGCACAAAATATTAAAATCAGTCCAGTAAATGTCTAAGAAGGCATCCAACTTTATAGCAAAGTTCAATAGATTAAATCCGTTCCCACAATGCACTGATTATGCAGGTGTCATTTGTCAATATAAATAATTCAGATGTTCCAACTAAATTGTTAGAAGAAACTAAACAAATTAAGAATGTATAAGATTGGCACATCCAATGAGAATAATAGATACATAATATAGGACTATTTCAGAAGCAAGAAGATATCAACTTCTCTCAAAGGGAGAAAGTACTAAGGTTACAATTCGCTAGCATATTGTTATAAAAGATACATATGATCAATAATTGATCTTACCCATTGGACTATATTACGGCAATTGACACCAAATTTTTCATTAGATATTGCTTCTTGACCAGATATTAGCTCCAAGAGAATGACGCCAAAACTGTAAACGTCACTTTTGTCCGTCAACTGCTGGGAAATGTAATATCTGTGCAGACATTGAATTAAAAGAGTCAATATACAAGTCCTGAAGAACATATAACTTATTAGGAAAAGACAATTTTGGGAGCATTAGCTACCGAACTTCAAGTAGAATTTGTGAGCGTTCAACATAATTTCCCATGGCTTGGAAACTCAGGTACATAATTCAAGTCGGAAATAAGGTTACAGGTAGCATTTAGCTTTGTTCGCATCATTATGATTCATAGATAGAACCTTGTCATTCTTGTTAATAGGAGATAGTGAGAAAAAATTTGATCATTCCAACAAATTAAGAGTACACATAGCAACAAAATATTTGTGGAATAAAAATGTGGTTAAAGCTTGGAATTGTACGGTAAATAAAAACTTCAAAGTTCCAGAGAAGAATGCATACTCGGGATCCAGATATCCTACAGTTCCACGGACTATACTTGACACATGAGAAGCTCCATCTACTGCAAGTTTGGAGAGACCAAAATCTGAAACCTTTGCTCTCATATTCTTGTCGAGCAGAATATTGCTAGTTTTCACATCTCTGTGGATGATGGATGGGACACATCCCGTGTGCAGATATTCGATCCCTGAAACAAGCATAAAGTACAGTGAATGTATAAAGATCCTTCTCGTCTAATCCAAAATAATTCTTCCTTTCTTACAAGGGATAATTACATTTTTGGACCACTCAAAAGAATACTAGTCAGCAAATGTATAGGTTTTGTATATTAAGTATAAATATACATATAATACACATATTGTATACACAAAGTATACATATAATATACATAGTGTATAGATTTGTATATTTTAGCTAGGCCCTTAATTATTTTCGGCCGACGAGCCAAAAATGAAAAAGCCCTTCTTACAAACCTTTTGCAGCATCTTCAGCAATCTCAAGGCGCCTGATCCAATTAATACTTCGATCAGGTATTTGAGGACCTGCCAATGTTTAAACACATTAAGCATGATTCAGGTTAGAACTTACTGTAATCAAAGTAAGAGATGAACTTACCGTAGAGGTGTTCTTTAAGAGTCCCCATATGCATGAATTCGTACACAAGGATACTCTTCCCATCTTCCTGACAAAATCCCAGAAACTGTACGAGGTTTCTGTGATGTATTCTTGAAAGCAGAGCGACCTGTGTCAAATATCATGCATTCACATTTTAAGTATCCAGGGAAACCATAATAATTAATTCAGTGAAACTCTACTCATTCTTTCACAGAAGTAAAACCCTCACTCGGAATGGAAATTGTAAATTTGCCACATATAAACTGGAAATGGTTGTTCTAATTTGCATCAAATCTAAGATTGCACCATGTAAAGGAAAATAAATTGTAGCACTGCGGAACAGTTTATCAAGTTCTAGTCAATGAAATATTATTTGCAAATCAATGTTTGTTTACAGTTTTGTTCATTATTTCAACTTCAACTTGAAATAGAGAATTTGAAGTTTGAGAATCTGGTTTGGGGAGTAAACCAAATGAAATATTGGTTTTCACTAACAAACTTCTAGCTATTCTCCAAATGAAATTCATGTCCAAACACACTCAAATTAACTTCAACTTCAAAACTCAGTTTTTTCAACTTCACTCAAATGAAGTTCACAATTTGTCACTTTGCAGATTTATGTAACCCCACTTACTATTTTGAAGTTGAAAGATAGATTCCATGCAAATTGCACACTCAACTCTTGGTATAGGGTATCCCAGGGGAATAATATTTAAGAGATAGGAGGGGAAATAAACTGCATTTTGTTCCAATTTAACCAGACGAAATTCTCTCTCCTTTCGTTCATATTTCATAGTCTATTGAAAATATGGAGTTGGGTAAATTTCATATCATTCACCAGATAATATTGAGATGCTATGCAGACTTTTAAAGCATAAATAAACATGTCACGGCAGTGTGCAAGTTTCTAGAGTATAATAGGAACATCCACCTATTACCTCATTTGAGAACTCTCGCTTTCCCTGAAAGGAATTATTTGTAAGAACTTTGACAGCAATTTCCTTCCCGTCCTTCAATTTCCCATAGTATACAACTCCAAATCCCCCTGATCCAACCTTTTTCTCAAAGTTCTTGGTCGCTTCTTCAAGTTCAGCTAATGTAAAGCAGTGTGCTGCTTCTGTTGCAGCATCTCCCAAGGAGGAGACAAACCTTTGAGGAGGTAATTTCATTTCGATGTGGCCTAAAATAGAAGCAGAAAGATAATGTGAGTCGCACCTATTTTTTATGCATAATGAATATGACATAATTAAGTATTCACCAGACCTTGCTTAGGAGAGCTTTTTTTCCCTTTTTGCAGTAGCATGAAAGAGGCAATGGTAGTAAGAAGAAGAGCAGAAGCACCTACTGATGACCCTATGATAATTTTCTTACGGCTCCGATTTCTTTCTCCTTTGCGAAGATTAATGTTTCCAGTATAGCTGAGGAGAATGCAGAATATTCAGCAGATTTAGTAAAGAAACAGAAAAACAATTCAGAAAGGCAGCATGATTATCAGAAGAACTTAAGACTTGGCACAGAAATGATACCCACTTCAAACTCACACCATTATCAAGAAGAGCAGATGGCACACTTCCAGTTAGCATGTTGTTCTGCACGTACCTGCAATCATCATTTTCATCAAGAAAGAGAAGAAAACTTTACTAGAGGCTATACATGCGACTGTAAAACTAAAATAAGAGAAAGGGATGCAAGTGGAGCCTAAGAAATTGTTACAAAGATAATTCTGCTGCTTACAGTTCTTTCAAATTTGCTAGGTCTTCTAAGGTGGAAGGAAGCTGTCCACTCAACTGATTGTTCTCAAGATGTCTGCAAGAAGCATAATGATTAGATTCACCACTCCATGTGTTTAAAAGAATAGCTGAAAAAGATGAATTGAAAAAGGCAGCTCGATTCACATTATCTGTAAGTTAGGACATCCACTAAAATCGGGTATTGGACCAGTCAGTGAATTCCCATCCAGCCAGCTGCATTAGGAACACGGGTGCATATTGATTATACAGCAGCAGAAAAGGAAGAAAGGTACATTTAAGAGAACGATATTATGACTTACAGCTCAACTAAGCCGCTCAATTTTGTCAATTCCAGCGGAATATTTCCAGTAAAATTTTGTCCAGACAATTTACTGCCAAAGGTGACAGTTATGAACCATTAGCTCATCGCTTCAGGTTGCAAGAAAGACGTAAAGAGAAAACTAGAAAGTTACATACAAGAATTTTTCCATAAGTAAAGAGCAGAAAGTGGCAAAATGATACTTATAGCCTGTTTGGCCAAGCTTCTCCAAGGCCAAAAGTGTTTTTTTTTCTTCAAAAATAAGTGTTTTTTTTTTCAAATTTGAGGTGTTTGGCCAAGCTTCTAGGAGAAGAAAAAATGCTTTTGAATAGGTGAAGAAGTTTTTAGAAGCAAAAAAAAAAATAGTTTTCCCCAAAAGTACATTCTTTAAAAACACTTTTCAAAATCAACTGATTTTAGAAGCTTGGCCAAACAAGCTATTAGCATAAAGAGATAAAGTAATGAGCTTTACATTGATGTTATTCTCGGTCTGATATCTGAGTCACAACGGATCCAGGACCATGGGACCGGTAAGCATGGGTCACCACCTTCGTTTGTCCAATTGGCAGAAGAGTAATGCGAGATTAAACTGGAAATAACTGGTCCTGCAACTCATGGAAAGTAATAGACATGCCTAATTAGATCTTGAAACTAACAAACAAAGGTGTGTTCAAAGAAAGACATGTTTTTACCATCTAAAGAGCCATCAGTTCTTTTCACATATCTGTTTATTTCCATAGCATTTAAGAGAGGCCCCATGGTGGAGTCAGATGTCTTCCCGAAACGAAAAGATAATACAAAGGGTAAGGATAAGTTGAAATAGCCTGGCTCATACAAACGATATTTCCCATGGGCGTTCTCTTGGATATTAACTACAGGTTTGCTGATATCAGGAGCTCCAGGGAGGACCAACCGGAATTTTCTAGCATCACTAGGATCCAAATCCTCAATTTCAGCAAAATAAGTAAATGCCCAACCAAAACCAGGGAAACCATCGAGATTCAGACGATAAGTTAACGATCCATTTCTTCCTACTACAGCAGTTTGCATTGCTTTTTGAGGTGGCATTTCACCATTTACAGTGTTCACATCAATTGGCATTTTGGTTGAAACTCTTTCAGTACCAGCAGCAACATCAACAAGGTAGTTGGCTTTTTTTATGGTGTCAGACGCCCATATTCTATCAAATGGGTCATCAGGGTACCTAGGAGAATAAGGACATTAAGGGGAAATTGAGATTTCGGAGTCATCGAACAAAAACACAATAGGGATAAATACATTTTTGGACCGCTCTAAAAAATAATAGCCGGCAAATTGATATGTTTTGTATATTAAGTAAAAATATACATATAGTATTCATAAATATACATGTAATATAGATATCATATACATAACCAGTGTATATGTTTTGTATATTTTGACTAGCGCCCGTAATTAATTTTGGCTGACAGGCCAAAAATGAAAAAGCCCAAAACAATAAGCCAGAAGAAGATCATGCTAGGGACCTTTATCAAAAAAAAAAAAAAAAAAGAGCATGTTAGGGACAGAGCTTAAGACTGTTTATTTCAATTCAAAGATGTCAATAGCTATCATATTCTAAAAATATACAAGAACGTGAAGAACTGAAATATACCTGACGGGATCATCACTCTGAGCACCAAAATTTATCCTTGCAGAAACGCTCATGAAAAACTCGTTCTCAAATGCAGTCAAATATATTGAACCATTAAAATGTCGGAGCTCAAGTGTCGAAATGAAGAGCTGGCCAGTAGTTGCATTGGATAAACAGACACTTACGGAAGGTTCCTTGGCTAGAAATATTAACTCTTGGTACTCCATTGTATTAGCATCAGAAATTACTATTGTAGCCCAATGAGTTGCCCCAAGTGAGATGTCAAACTTTGGGTAAACATTGTTCTCATCAAAGTTTCCATATAGAAAAGTTGCTCTTACAAGGTACCTGTTTCTGGGAATCACATTAAGTGTATAGCAATACTTTCTGTTATCGGCTGGAAAGTATCTCAAGGCCATATATTGTGTCCTCGTCTCATTTGCTACAGAGATATTAGCTATATCTCCGCTAATCATTTGAGTATCGGGAGTCCATTCTATACCAAGTTCATCTGTGAAGTTGTCTTTGCCTCCACAATCTAAACTTACAAAACCTGTTTCACAATTCAAAATACAGTCAGACCTCTCTAAAACAATTATCCTCTATAACAACATTTCACTATAACAGCCATATTTTCCGTGGTACTGATCTTCCATGTTATATCATATTATATGTTCTCTATAACAACATTTCGCTCTAGCAGCCAAAAATTATCAAACAAATGACGCTGTTGTAGAGAGGTTTGACTGTATATTAGCAAAGCATGAATATTTCCACCAACTTTCACACCCATAAGTAAAGCTTTAATACAGAATGAGAACTGCTTTCCCCTTTAGAAAAAACACCCCGAAATTCATTTCATGTCCTAATAATCTCTCTAGCTTAGCTAAAACTTAAGCTATAGTAAAACACATTTTCTATTAGACGCTCTTGTTTTGGTTACACCAATAAGTTGCATATTCAAATGTAATGTGGTATCAACATCATTCGAACCATCTACTAGTCATGCAATTGGATAATGCTATTCAACATAGTCTTAAAATCAATCCTTCCAAAAAGTTGAAACTTTTCCTGCTCATAGTCTTTCTTCAATTAGCGTTCCTTTTCCGGAGGTACGACAAAGAGCCGAAGATTTAAAATAGTAACATGGTCTGATCAGATTTTTCAAGAATGAACCCATAAGCACCAAAAGACATAACATTCCATGAATATGCATTCAGGTATAGCTACATCCTTAAAATATGACACCAAGAGATGAGAAAAATGAGGATCTCCACTTCTCCTACTCTTCAATTTGTTTTCAAACATTTTTCTTTTTCAAGTGTAACTAACTACCTTAATCAAATAGTAAAAAATTACCAACAAGGGTTGTGGTGGGATGGACAGGATCCCTCCACCCCTCCATCCTTAACCAAAGGTCTCGGGGCTTGAGCCCTGGGTGTGGGAGAAATCCTATTAGGGAGCGATTCACCCTCAAACTGAACACCGGATGGGAAACAAAAAAAAAACGTAGATACCCCCAACACCACCTCACACATACCCATTCTACCACACCCTTCACTGGGAATGATGTATAAGCATTTTGCATCATCAAAACCATAAAGCAATAGGACTAAAATGCCTTAAAAATCACATCTTGCAGCAGATACACTATACAGAAGTACAATATGAACATAAAGACAAGCCATTTAAAGCAAATAAAAACAAGAAAATCAGAACATGTATTTCTAAAAAAAAGGTACAACCCATGAACAACAACAACATAAGTGAGGTATGGGAGGGCAGGATGTCCGCAGACCTTACACTTTGTGGGCTAGATAGGATATTTCCGAAAGACACTCGGCTCAAAAGGAAAGTAGTCTATCCAAGATTGCAAGAACTATGAAAATGCAAAGAACAGTAGATCTAGAACACCACAAAACATATTAACATAAAAAAAAATATGCATACAAATTTAAGCAAAATGGTTATTACCTGGTTGTGCTTTGCTTCCATTTATAAGAAGAAAAATAAAGAAGATGAAAAACCTAGAACCCATTACTTTAAATCTTGTTATTTGATGAAAAAAAAGGAGCAAAAGAACTATGTAGATGGGAACATCAAGAAAGACTGAGCTAAAAAGTTGAGCATATTATCAAGAAATGAAAAAAAGGGAAAAACAAGAACAAAACATTTAAGATTAATAAATGAACTAACTACATAGTGTTATATGATTGACACATGTTTCTGGAGTGAAAGTGGGAGTGAAAAGGGAATGTTTTTTTTCTTCTTAAATTAATAACAAATTGAGTATAAATGTTGAGAGAGAGAGAAAAAGATTGATAGAATATTAGAATGTATAAAAATGGAGTTTTTATTTATTTAGAGTGTGGGAAGGAGTCTATTACTGCTAAGTGCTAAGTTAAGTAGGAAGCATTATCACTTGTCAGGTACCACCTTTTATCTTTTCTTTTATTTTGTTTTTTTTTTGCTGCTTATGTTTATCTAGTTTAAGGAAAGTAATGGAGTATATTATATTTCGTAAAGTTTAGTTCTAACGTCACATATTGCGTTGTTACTTGTATTTTGTTTTAATCTCAAATAAAATTAGAGGTTGTACCTAGGGGTGTCAAAATTAGCCCAAATCTAAATGATCCGCCCAATGTTTCATGAGTTTGGACAAGAGTGATTTTGATGATGGGTTGGTTTGGCTAGCACAAGTTGACCCATCATAAATCAGCAATCCAAATGAACTCATGATGATGTCCAAACTTGACCTACGAAATGCTCAATCTTAACGATTAGAGCTCCACTCTAAATTAAAATTTTTGTTTATAAATAATTATTTAAAAATTTATTTATTATTTCAGAACAATAAAAATACATCAACGCACCCCAATCAACCACCACACTATCCATCCACCCTACTCCCTCCCCTACACCAACCTCCACTCAAGCACTGAACCACCCTTACGTCTCTGCCCCTACCTTGCCTACTCACCCACCCCTACCCACTTCTACCCCACCTACCCCATCTACCCCCACCTCCAGCTCCTATCCCATTCTCAAATTTTTATTTTATATATTTTTTTTTACTTTTATAAACAATTTATAAAAATATGATTTTTTTTCTTACCTCCAAGTCTTGTCTTATATGATAGTTGTGGCCGTAGCCACAAGGAGCCTTAAGCATTTGTACAATGATCAAGTCAAGGCTCCTTCCCACTCATTGCCCAGAGGTGCTAAAGGTAGACTAGAATGGACATGCACGCCGGTATAAGCGCTTTTTCGCTTTTATCTTTCTAGGCTTCACAATAACTTCTCTTTTCTTTTCCAATTCCTTATTTTCGTTCTACTTAGGTGGACCAATCCGAACTCTTGATAGAATATAAAAGAGGACCACATGCCTGTGTAAACACCTCAACGAACTCATGTGGACCCTCCTCAACCCCTCCCTCCCCGTCCTACCCACACCTACCCCCTCCACCCCACCCTCATCGCCCTACCCCATCCTCAAATTTCTATTTCATATTTTTTTTTACTTTTATAAAAAATAGGAAATTTTTTCTTACTTCCCCCTACCGCCCTAACCCCACCTACCCCTCCACCCCATCCTCAAATTTCTATTTCATATTTTTGTTACTTTTATAAAAATATTATTAAAAATATGAAATTTTTCTTACCTCCCCATCCACCCCCACCCCATGCCCTACCCCATCCTCAAATTTATGTTTCATATTTATTTACTTTTATAAAAAATTATAAAAAATATGAATTTTTTTCTTACTTCCTCCCTTTCTACCCCGTCCACCCCATGCCCTACCCCCATCCTCAAATTTCTATTTCATATTTCTTTACTTTTATAAATAAAAAAAATATTTAAAATATGAATTTTTTTCTTACCTCCTCCACCCCATGCCATACCCCATCCTCAAATTTCTATTTCATATTTTTTATTTTTATAAAAAAATTATTAAAAATATGAAATTTTTTCTTCCCCCAACCCCCCTGTCCTCCCACACCACACCCAAAGTTTTTATTTTACTTACATAAAAAATTTTATTAAAAAATGAGAAATTTTTCATACCCCATCATCCAACCTCCCCCACTACCCTCCGCCTCCCACCCCACCCCTCAAATTTTCTATTTTATATATTTATTTTACTTTTATAAACTTTTTATAAAAAATGAGAAAAATTTGCTTACCCCATCCCCCACCCCAACCCTCAAGTTTTTACTTTATATATTTATTTTACTTATACAAAAAATTTATAAAAAATGAGAAACTTTTCTTACCCCGCTACCCCCCTCTCAGCCCCCGCCCCATGCCCTCCCACCCATTATTTTATATTTTTATTTTTATAAAAAAAAATTCTTAAAAATATTATTCTTATTTTTAAAATAAAGATATGGAAAAATCAAATATCATACAAAATAAAATAACATCATAGAAGGTAAGTTTGAAATTTGTAAAGGTAATGGGTCAAGTTGGGTTATGACACATCATTTAGCCCAACGGATTGGTCATTAGTCCATCTATTGATTCAGTCTATCTTGACCCGCCCAACTTCAGTCCAAACGACTAATCTGTCATGCCTAGTTGTACCACATTACCATATGTTATTACTTATGACAAGTTTGATTTTAAAAAATTACTTTCATTTCGATTTGTGTGTTTGCTTGTTTTAATCTATTTTTTTTTAAAATGTTATTTTTTTCATTTTGTGAGGTTTTAATTTTTAATAATGTCAATTTATCTTTGAAAATAAGTACTATAAGAAAAAGAGAGAGAACGTTCATTTCCTATTAGTTTTATTGTTTTTATTTTGTTTAATTTGCTTGACAGAAAAATGTGAAGACAAGTTATAAGAGTAATTGCATCTGATATGCTACTGAAAGGGAAAGAAAAATGTCAAATGGGACCTACAGCATGGCAGGCTTAAGTTGGACTATATTATGACAACATGGCCCAAAGATAATATTTTTAGGAATTGGACAAAAAGTTTTAATTATTAAGTGGGAGGACTCTTTTCTAAATTAAGAATAATTAAGTGGAAAAAAGTTATAGAGCGTTAAAATAAGTCCCTAAGTTTAAAAATATACAATTTAGTCCAATGATATAAGAAATAAAATAATAAAATAAAAACTATTTTCAAACTTTAAAATCAGCCCACAAGTTTTAAATTAGGGGTGAGCACGGGTACAGGGTACCCAGATACCCGATCGGAACCGATACTATCGGGTAGGTTTCGGGTAGATATATTATAATAACGGGTAGATTTCGGGTATTAAAATTAGGAACCGATCAATATCGGGTCCGGTTCCGGTTCCGATTCCGATAAATAGAAATCGGGTACTCGGACCCGGAACCGATACCTGAACCCTATGAACCTACCCCCATTTAAATTATTTAGTTTTGGGCTTTGGAGTGTTTAAATTTTTGGCCCAGTCCGGTTAAAAGGTCATATACGGATACTACGCAGCTCACAGGTTCACTTCGCCCCTAGCCATAATTTCCAAATTTTTCATTTTCCAGAGGCGCAGCTCACAGGTTCACTTTGCACTACTACGCAGCTCGCCATCGCCATCGCCATCGCCATTACGTAGCTCGCGCTTCGCAGTAGCCTCGCCATCGCCAGTCTCCTCTCTCACTCCAGAAGCTTGACAAAGGTTGCGGTATTGTGCTCGAATTTCTCTCGGTTTTGTTAAAGGTAATGAATAACCCTTAAAGTTGTTGCATAGTGAAGAACATTAGATTTTTGCATGTATTGGCTTAATTTCTGTATTATAATGTTACTGTTTTTTATTCTCAACCATTGGGTTGATTTCTTGGGTTGATTTATGTATTATAATGTTACTGTTTTTTATTTCTGTATTATAATGTTACTGTTTTTTATTGTTTGTTGTTAGTAATGAATAACCCTTGGGTTGATTTCTGTATTATAATGTTACTATTTTTTATTGTTTGTTGTTAGTATTTGGGTTGATTTCTGTTAGAAAAACTAGTATTTGGGTTGATATTTCTCTTTTATTGTTTGTTGTTAACTTGTTATGCTCAATTTATTGGAGTTGCTGTTTTGTTTTGTTTTATTTTGATACTTTTTTTTGGTAGATGGCTAAGGCTAGCACGGCATCCACAACTCGTGCACCATCGAAAAAGAAGGCAACAAAATCTGAGGTTTGGGAGCATTTTGGTAAAGCAATAGATGAGAAAACTAGTAATGTTGTTTCTATTTGTAACTATTGCAATGAATGCTTAGCTTATAGTGTTAACAATGGTACCTCATCCATATGGAAACATTTGAGAAGTTGCAAAAAGTATCCTCACAATATTGACAAGAAGCAAAAATTATTTGGTGGTCATTTTAAAGGTAGTATAAATTGGGATAATGAGCATATGCTTAGCACTTGGAAATATGATAAAGAGTTTTGTAGGCACATGTTGGCTAGGATGATTATTATTGATGAGCAACCATTTAGAACGGTTGAACGTGAAGGTTTTAGGGGTTTGTGTCGGCATTACAACCTTTATTTAAGCATATTTCAAAATTCACAATTGCTAGGGATTGCATGAAACTTTATGTTTGTGAAAACTCATGCTTAAAAGATAAGTTGTCATCTCTTAAATCTAGGATTGCTCTCACCACTAACATTTGGACTTCCATTCAAAATTTGAGTTACTTATGTCTTACCGCTCACTTTATTGATAAAATTGGAATTTGCATAAGCGATTGCTAAACTTTGTTGTTATGCATAGCCATAAAGGTAGGGATATTGGTAAGATGGTAGAAAAATGTATAATTGAGTGGGGAATTAGTATGCAAGTGGACGTGTGACATTTATGGGTGTTTATTTAGAAGATGTATTTTTGTTTTATGTTTATTTGGAGTTTTGTAATGTATTCTTCATTTAGTTTGTCTTGCAGAAATGTTGAGGAAGAGAAGGCATTTCATAAGGCTTATCTGAAAATCATAAGAGTGCAAGGGGATGCACTTTGAACTCGAAACATATTTCTGTTATTCATTAAAATGAGGTGATGGTCTTTCTCGCAAGATCAGTATAGTAAATGCTTATGGACTTTAAAGATGTTCTCAAGTCATTACTACATTGAAGCAAGAACTGAATGTTCTCCATTACCAGTATATTTCCATCTCCCCTAAAAAAAATCAATTACATCTTGACTGATGAAACTTTATGATTCAGGGAGCAAGTATCATCTGTCTGATGGATCTCAGGAAATGATGAATTGGAAAACCTGCATGAGGACCCATTTAGTGGAAGGTGATGCAGAGTTATTGGACTCAACCTCTTCAGTTTCTCTTGCTGATGCAGGTGGAAAGGATTCAACAATTACATCGACTTCCAGAAATTTTGATGAATTACCTTACTGGGAGTTTAGATATATTAGAGATATAATTAGAAGTTTGGACTTGGTGCTGGAAGATTTTATTCTGGGTGAGGCTCAGAGTATTATGGCTCTCGGCCGCTTTGACCAGTTGGAGAATCAGAAGACCCGAACGAATAAAAATGTAGAAGAGCAGTTGAAGATTAGGAGAAGAGTGTTATTTGATTCAGTGGTTGAATGTCTGGAATTCAGATGTAAACAGAGTTCGGGTGGAAACTTTGAAGCTTGGGCAAAGTGGACAATATTGATCCAAATGAAGGAGTGGTTGGCAGAAGAAGTGTACAAAGAGATTGTTGGCTGGACAAACATGGAAGAATTGATGGTGGATGAGGTTGTTGACAAGCTTTGAAGCTTGGGCAAAGTTTTGCAATGTTTTCTTCATTTATTCACTGGAATACTGGATTATGCAGATCTGAAATTAGTAACTGATATTTCTGTTAAATGTCACTGGATTATGCAGTGTAATTTTGCAATGTTTTCTTCATTTAGTCATTGTGATTGTGTTGTAGTCATTTCAGATTTTCCGTCACTGATTTCCTCCCTTTTAGATTTAGTCATTGTGTTATAGTCATTTCAGTTTTGCATTGTTTACAGGGTACCCGGAAACCCATTTCACTGGTTCATATTTTTCGTCCGTCACTATTTCCTCCATTTCAAATTCAGTCACTGATTATGCAGTAGTATTTATGACAAATGTTTTACAGGGTACCCGGGAACCTACCCGGAAGCGCAGGGTCCGGGTAGGTTCCGGGTAATGATTGTTATGGATAGGTTCCGGATAACAGATTTAGGAAATGATCGTTTACTGGGTAGGGTCCGGGTAGTTTTAAAAAGTTAGGGTACCCGGACCCGCTCACCCCTATTTTAAATAATACACTTTTATTTTAATCAAATTATTAATATTTTTTTCAAAATGGCAAAAAAAATAGATGCCCAACTACTACTTCTTCTTCACGTCTGCCGCCATTAGTTCCCTTCCTCAAGCTCTTTTCTTACTGTAAAATTGCTCATATTCGGTGTTGCACCTTCGTCTTTCTCGGATTCATCGCCCTCAACTCCCTCTATTAAGCCTGCTCGGATATCTCAATTTTTGTTCTAGTGATTTTCATTCAAATCATCGAAATTGATCAAGAATTTATTAGTTCAATTGCTTGTGAATTTGTGAGGATTTAATTTTGTGGTTCTACAGATCTGCAGAAAAAATTTAATCAACTTTTTCAGTTATTTCTTGTTTAATCAACTCAATTGTAGAAGATTTATTTAACTAAAGTTATTTTAGACGAGCTATTATTTTATTAGTCTAGTTGATGTTATTTTAGATGAGTCGTTCTTTTATTAGTCTAGTTTATTTGTTATGGAGGATGATATTGTAGTAGGCGGAAAATATTATGCTGAATGGGTGGAGACTTCATATTGCTGGATTTGACATTCGAGAACAAAGGTGACAGTACCAATTGAAATTTAAAGGCCATGTACATATAAACAGTTGGTTGAAAGCGTCATTGAAAGTGGTCAGCTAAAATGCTCGCCCAACGACGTGAGGATTAGTGTTGAGTCTACTAGGGAAAAATTACTCATGCATTCATAAAGACGGATTATCATGTCCGTCTGTATCTTCTTGATATTGCTTGTGATGGTTCTAGACCCATTCTAAGAATAAATGTGGCTGAGAGTTCTGTTGTGGGTTCAAATGTCACGGCGGAAACATCACCCCATCACCACCATCTTTATTTGTTGAAGAATTCAAGAATAATCCTTGTTAAGAAAATGACGACGATTTTGTCATTGATTTCAACAAATATGGCTCATTAGAATATGTTACAACACAGCTCAGTCAAAGCCTTATCGATGACACATATTTTTTTCGTGGGCAAACATCAATAATGACAAAGGCATTTATAAATGCATTCATGCTAGCTTTCATGAAAATAAATCACCGATCACGAAAAAGATGTCAAAGCCACACTATGAATTTCGGGGAAGCATCTATATTCAGGAAGAGGAGATATAAATGCTCAATGTGTAGACAATATGGCCACAAGAAGACCACCTGCCTAAAAGCTTTGTCACACAATAGAGACTGATTTGTTTCCCTTCAAGTTGTTGTACTAATCTTTTATGTTTTGTTCTGCTTTTTTTAATTTGAACTTCTTGAATTTGTTGTGTTGTGTTGTGTTGTGTTGTGAACTTGAAACTTCTATTGTATTGCAAGAAATTAAACTAATCGAACTATTTAGTGTTTCTGTTATATTACATGTTACATATTTAGAATCGATGATAGACAAACTGATCATTAGATTGCCTTTACGGATATTAGAATTGTCGTTATTTAATATTTAGATATCAAACTGGACCAATCGTCAAATTTATCACTACACCGCTTTTACGTTTATTATAACTACAAATATTTAATATTTAGATTTCAAACTAAACGATATGCAAACTGACCACTAGCATGGGCAAAATAAATTTATACTAAAAACTGGAAGTAATATGAAATAGTAATAGATAATATTATCATTAATATTAATATACTGTGAATTATTACATATGGGGGAGAATTGTAATTGTGTTATATACTTAAAAACTAATTAGACATGAGAGGGAGAATTGACTAGTGGTGGTCAGTGGGCCGGGCTAGGGTCTGGCGGGGTCGGGGCGGGACGGGCGAAGGGGTCGGGGTCGGGTCTGGCGGGACTTGCTCCAGTCCCGTCCCGATCCTGATCCCGTCGGTATCGGGGCGGGGTCGGGTCGGGCTCGGGCTCGGGGCGGGGTCCGGCGGGTTTTCCTTTCCTTTTTTAAAAAAATAACATATGTATAAAAAAAAACTCAATAAACAAAACAAGATAGTGTAATAAAAACATCTCAAGGCTGTTTTTGTGCCTCTTATATTATTTAATAGACATATGATTTTTTTGTAATACAAAATTACAAATACAATTGTCTAAAATCTAAATTGCAACTTTGTGGTGTTGTCCAAAAGTTGCAAATTACATAATAAAATTGCAATTAAAAAAATTACATTCTCAAAAAAACCTGTTCTAATTGCTTGATGATTTCCTGTGGTTCTTCGGTTGGAATTGATATTTGTTGGTCAAATTGATCAACGTCGCTTCCACTACCTTCGGTTAAGATTTCGTTGTAGTTTTCATCTTCTTCTTCGTTGATCTCCTGGTTGATCGCACCTTCTCCGCTCCGCTCAGATCCAATCTCTGAATAATACCGCAATTTCCAAGTTGTCTCCGGCTAATGAGTGTCTGTGGTCTCATATTTGATATCTGCCGTGAAAAAGCGCTTTCAGACGCAGCTTGATGACGCTTGAATGTACAAAACATCTCGGCCATCAATGAAAGTGTCGGAAAGGTCTTCTCATTCCCTCCAAAGATTTCAAACAAGTCTTCATGTCCATCTTCATTGATAACTTTTTGATACTGATGCAACAATCGCAAAACAAAAATATCCAACTCGCTAATTTGGTTAGTAGTAGAGGTACGACCGCACATTCTATTTCTGAGGCTTTCAATACTAGCCGCAGAAACAGCATATCTTTTGTGAGGTTGTGTTGAAGATGAAGAAGATGGTATGGAAGCCGGTAAGTTACTAGCATTTTCTTGTTGATAAAATCTATATATTTTTTTGCATTGGTGTTCTACGCTAGACAACACTTCTTCTTTAGTTTGTTCAATATGTGGTGGGTGATTTAGATTTTTGGGACTTGGAGGTGGTAGTACTTCTATACAATCGTAAATAATTTCAATTAGTGATTTAGTACCGTCTATTTTAATAGTAGGATTTAATACAGAACCAATAATATAAATAGTGGGAATAGGAATAAAATATTTTTTTATTTTGACAAACATTTTTTTAATAGCTGCCTTATAAGCTGGGTTTTCCATATATTCACTAAGTAGTAAAAATATTAGAGTTATATAAAACAACATAGTTGAAATAGTAGGATAATATATACCGGAAAATTCTTTTGTTGCTTGAAAAAATTTCTCTAAAAATACAATAAGTTCGAAAATTTTTACCCAATCACTATCTAAAATCATATCAGCTAGATTTTTATTATGAGAGTTAAAAAATAAAGTTATAGGTATTCTATAGTCATAAGCAACAAGTAGTTGCTCGTATAAAGAATTCCACCTAGTGGATACTTCTTGTGGAATTTTTCTATAAGGTAGTCCACAATCGTGACAAGTTTTTTTATATTCTTTTCTACGTTGTACTTTATTACTTTTAAAAATAAAGTTTATAGCAAATTGTATTTTACTAAGAATGTCTTCAAAAAGTGATAGACCATCCTTTACAATTAAGTTATATATATGGCACACATATTTTATATGAAAATGATCTGGAAAAGATGGAGTTAAACTATTTTTTAAAATTGTAATTGCGTAATTGTTAGAAGAAGCGTTATCTAATGTAATAGTCATAATTTTATCGGTTATTCCGTAATAATGGCACACTTGATAAATATTATCTGCAATAAAAGTACTAGTGTGCCTATCATCTATATATGTATACGCTAAAATACGTTTTTGCATAGACCATTTATAATCTATCCAATGACAAGTTACAGTTAAATAATCATGGTCGTTAGTACTACGACCTATATCAGACGTGATAGATACTTTGCCATTAAAATGATATAATGAAAAACATAAATATTGTTGATATTCACGCGCGAATTTAAATAAATCTCTCTTAACAGTTGATCTGGGAAAACCGTTAAAAGCAGGATTATATACATCTCTAATGTAATGAATAAAACGGGAGATGAAGGAAATGAAAAAGGCAAACGCAAACCCTCCACAACAACTAATTTTGATATTGCTTCCCTATCTCTATGTTTATTGTATTTAGAGCCTACAATTCCCCCCGTCATAGGGTTAATTTGACCCTGTACTTGGTCCGGGACAGTATCAGTATGTGAACTTTGTCCCGATGGAGCGGGCGTTTGCGCACCCGGTTTTGAAGCCTGGTATTGGGCATACCTAGCTGGATGAGAACTTACTACGTGTCTAATTAAACCCCCCGTCCCACCGTGACCTTTTCCAGTTTTAAATTTTAAAACATTTTTACAAATTTTACATATAGCTACTTGATTCTCTACGTCCCTATCAAAAAATGTCCATGCATCTGATTTTAATGGTCGTTTTGCTGGACCTCGTCTTATACTAGGGGGAATAGAAGGTATTTCAGTTGAATGTGCACTAGTGGGTGTGTTGTCATCAACATTAGTGGGTGTATCATCTAGATCATCGTCTAAATTAAAGTCTTCTTGAGTTCCAGAAAATAGCTCCTGGTCTAAATCTAATGGTATTGTAGGAAAATGTTGAGTATCAACAAAATCATTCTGTGTAGGAATAAGATGACTAGAAGAACTACCCTTGCCCTGGTTGCCCCTACTAGAAGAAGCACCCTTACCCTTAAACATACATTTTAATCCTTCCATTTTAATTATGATAATAAATAATTAAAGATAATAAAATTAAGTGTGCTAAATAAAATAAACAGACAATAATAATTTAATGAAGGAACGAATGTACCAAACGCCGACGTAACGTCGACGTGTAATCGAGAGGTTGAAAATTGAAACTTTGCTCGATGGAAGATCCTCAAGCTAGTTGCCAACTTCACTCCCAATTTCCAAATGAATAAATAAAATTGAATATTTAGTAAACAATGTAGACTTGTAGAGAGATATATTGAAAGATTAGAGAGATTGTAGGAAGATTTGTGAGAAAGATGAAGAGAAAATGAGTTATTTATAGTTGAAAAATTGGGTTAAAGTGTAAATATAATAACTTATGGATTAAAAATAAATATTAAGGGGTAGGGGGTTGGGGGAGGGGGAAGGCCTAAAATGGTCGTTGGCCAACAACCAAAATCTAAAATGGTCGTTGGTGCAACGACCATATTTGCAAAGGGGGGACAAAGGTCGGGGTCGGGGTCGGGCTAGGGATGGGATCGGGCCGGGGTCGGGTCAGGCGGGCCTGGGGAGGGCTCGGGTCTGGCGGGATGAGACATTGTCCCATCCCGAGTTCGAGTCCCGCCACCATTTTTTTTTCTTTTTTTTTAGCGGAGTCGGGGCGGGACCGGGGCGGGACCGGGGCCACCCTTAGAATTGACAGGGCTGTTGAAATTTCCATTAGGAGGGAGAGAATACGGAGGACTGTTGAATTCTGCTAGAGTCTGTCCTCTTTCCTTCAAGAAGTATAGTCGGTATCCTCTCTATTCTTATGACGACCTTGTTGAGTTTTTTCAACCGTCCATCATAACCCCAATCTCTAGTATTGCAGCGGTTGATCTCATAATTTATATCTTTTATGTCAGTTTCTAGATATGCAAAATCCCATAATAAGCGGCTTATCATTCGTTCTGCATAGCCCGGGGGTGCTGGAGCTGTGCCATTTAATAGTCTATTTAATACACCATTTGGTAAGTCGTTCCTTTGATTCATATCGAATTTGTCGTATGGTCTTTTAATTAATGAAATACGTGAAGAAGGGTAATTGTGAATGTCACTACAATTCGTGAAGCATGATATTTATGGAACCGAAAGGGCACCTTGAAAGGTGAAAAAACACCTTTACGTGAAGCAACACCTTATTATGAGAGGTTTCAAAAGTATGTATTCTAATAGAATGTATTTGGATTTTACTACACCATAAGGAATATTGCTTAAATGATTTAACCCGAACAAGACACCTTTACGTGAAGCAGCACCTTATTAGGAGAGATTTCAGAATTATGTATTCTAATAGACTATATTTGGATTCTACTACACCATAAGGACTATTGCTTTAAAGATTTAACCCGAACAAGACACATTTACGTGAAGCAACACCTTATTATGAGAGGTTTCATAAGTGTGTATTCTAATAGACTATATTTGGATTTTACTACACATTATTATAATTTATCCCAATAATTCAAATATGTTGGTATTTAAAATTAAGTTTAGTCTACATAATTAAATTTTGGTATTTACCTTTTAAGCTTATCAAGATGTGGATATTGATAGTAGTTGATACAAACTACTTGATTATGTATTTTGTGATCTGAAAGGCGTGTACTCATATTAATATATGCAATGATTATTTAGAGTAGGCGTGTAGATAAATTTATTGTATCCAGACAAACAGTCTATTAGAATAGTCAAGATCACAAACACAAAACTCCAAATTAATACATAAATTATCTTTTTTAATTCAAACACATGATTATCAAAACAGTAATCTCATGGTATTTTGTTTTTACATGATCTAAAACATCATTACTGTTGAAATATCATAAAAATAAATCATTATTGTTGAAATATTACAAAAAACATAGATATTAATATCAACATTATAAGTTTATACAAAGTTATCTAATGTTTGAAGTGTAGTTATGTTGTGGTTAATGTGTAATTACACATTATTTCTAATAATTAATATATCAAGTCACCAATTTCATGCCTTTTAACATATTTTTAGTCACCATTTTAAATTTTAATAAATTAAAGTGATATTTAACTTAAATCTTACATTAATAATTATATTATAATATTATCATATGAAACTTAATATTCAAGAAAAAGATTATTAATAGACTTCAACTGTTCGTCTTCCCCTAGTCAAATCACTTCGTAAAACGTTATGATTTGATTGGTCACTGCATCAATCGACGTAATTGATGACTAAAGCACGTAACAACACCTTTTCACTCCTATAAATTCAACAGCCACACCTCTTACTCTTCTCACTTGCAATTTTTATCTTCCTCTTCTCACTTGTTCCAAAGTGACGCCAATGAGAAACAACCGAATCGTTTGTCCTGAATATCTCAACATAATAGTTGATCTGAATCGCCTAGTACAACGTATCAACGAGGATGCTGAACGTCAGGAGATGAACATCAGGCGCATTGCTCGTATGCTAAGGGCCCTATGCCTTTTGGCAGGAATTGAAATGAATGATTTGATCATCCCCCCAACTCCCCTCCTCATGTTAAATTTTAATGTATTTGAATGGCAGTATAAGCATTGTTTGTTAAATATATGAATATTTAAGTTTATGTTTTGATATCTGAATATTAAAGTTTATGTTTTATTTTTTTTGTTGTTGACAGTTCTTATGTTTGCATATGTTTGAAATTTACAATAACTGCTACATTAGAAACATTGTTAGGCAAATTTAACACTAAACTCACTAGCTAAAACAGTCGTTATAATAACGACTTCATTATGAAAATTATTAAGAAAATTTATTTTACCACTAAACTCAGTAGACAAAACATCCGTTATAATAACACGTTACTTAGGCAAATTATTAGAAAAATTTAACACTAGACTCAGTAGACAAAACATTCGTTATAATAACAGATTCATTAGGCAAATTGTTAGAAAATTTTATTTCACCACATAGATAAAAAAATCCATTATAATAACAGATTCCTTAGGCAAATTTAACACTAGACTCAGTAGACAAAACATCCGTTATAATAACAGGTTTCTTAGGCAAATTGTTAGATAAATTTATTTCACCACTATACATACTACACAAAATATTCGTTAGAATAACTGGTGCATTGTGACAGTGAAAATTGCAAAATGATAAGTATAAAAAAAGCAAATCAATATTACCATTAATGAATTGTTAATGGTGAGAAATTTGTAGCTATACCAAAAAGAAACTTAAATAGTTATTTCAAAAAGTAACTTAACTAAAATAGTTGTTCCAAAAAGTAAGTAACTTAAATAATTATTTCAAAAGTAACTTAATAATTGTTCCAAAAGAAACTTAAATAATTATTCAAACAACTTTTTCATTGGCAGTCTCATAGCCATTTTGAGCAGCATCTCCAAACTCTTCAATGTCATCCTCGCCATGTATCTGTGCTAAGACATCAGTAATTTTTTTCATCAAGTGATCAATTTTCACTATCAACAGCAGAATCAACAACCTCACCTGGAAGAGTCTTGCAACTAGCATCATCAACTTGAACATGCAAAGGACTAGAAGGAAGAGTTTTGCAACTAACATTATCAACTTGATAAGACAAAGGACTAGAAGGGCCATCATCATCGTGGACGTGGGCAAAATCAGTCAAAGAAAGAGTCTTGCAACTAGCATTAGCAACTTGATCAGGCAAATGACTAGAAGGGCCATCATTTTAACATGGTCAGAATGACTCAAATGAGAACAATCAAGAGCATTTACTGATTCAAAATTAACAGAAGTGAATAACATATAAATTGATAATAGACCATAACAGTTTCTACAAACTAACTTGAATGTCATAGAAGTTGACATTATCTTTGATCTTCTTAGCTTTGGCAAATCGCAATGCCTTCCGGATCCTCTTCCTACTGGACCTAACTGAAGAAGAAACATTGTTAGAACCCATTCTTAGTTTTGTCTCCAGCAATTTGCGAATGACAACTAGTTCATCATCAATTGATGTCAATCTATTTGCAATGACACTTGGCCCATGACCACAATGGCCACACGTCTCTTTTGCCCTTCCTCCAAGATTTTGATCTTCAACTTGGTGTTCGAGTCCAGAACCAGATGCAGGTTCCATTTTCATGCGAAATTGACGTGTATCACCAATCTCCCTCTTTAGGACATTAATATTTGGGTCTGATACTTAATCGTCATAATCTATAAGATTTTTAATGTACTTCTTACTCTTCTCCGCATCATCGGGGTATAGAAAAAGTCTCACCACCTCAAGTAAACAAAAACAACAACATATTAAATCATAATAGGCAATCATCAACCCAAGTTCTAATATATTAATAGGTTCATAGCATTACCGCAAGCTCAGTTACATTTCTGAAATGATCAACATGTTCGGGCTTCTCCTTCGTTCGCCATCTCAAAATCTTTGGAATTGACAAAAAACGTTATTTAGATAAGGCAACAGTTTTCTCAACAAATGACATAGCTTCGTATGCCCATGGCTATAGTAAATAAATAAGTAGAATAATCATTAAGATAGCAATCACTAATATATAATAATATAATCTTCATATTGATTCATTATAAAATACTTACAATGAAGGCCCAAAGGTAGCCATAAAGAGCATACTGTGGTGGTTGCTTTTGTTGATAAGATACTCGATATATCTTGCGAATGTCCGACTTTGTCAAATATTCAAAGGCCAGGTTGAATCCTTCCTTGCCTATGTAAATTTTTCAAAGAAATTAATACTATGCACCATGGTGATCCACTTCTTATAAAAAAAAATCACAACATTGCGAACCAACAAGATGGTATGGACAAATACAACCATTACAATCTTATGCTTCTCTAAATCGGTCAATGTACCTTCTTCTTGAACCAATTTAAGCAGCGTGCCAGTGGTCAACCTCGTATTTTCGGTAAGTTTTCTTAATTTATTTAAAAAGCTCACACCTTTTGAGAAAATGGTCTTTCTCATTTTCTCAATGGGAAAAGCTCCGCAATTCAAACATGTGATCAGTGCAAACTCTATTAATCCAAAATAATAGGGCACTCCACTATGAATCACATCTCATACTTCTTCTTGTTCTCCGTAACTTGACGAAGAAAAAGAGAATGAGTAATTTTTTTATTAAATTCATTCCATATAGTTTACAATGACATGAAGTGGCCAAAACAAGATTTTTCAAAATATGTAAGTCCTTAAGCTCTAATAATTTGTATCAATTCGAAAAAAAACTGACATCCTAGACTTTACTAAGATCTTACCAGGAAAATTACCACCAAACTTAACCCTCCATGTGGTCAATCCATACCTTGAGAGATTTATGACTATCTCAATCCATACCTTGGAGTTAGACCAGTCCGTTAGATGTCTTAGAAATCCCAATTCCTAAGATGTCATCTATGATACCCATA
The DNA here is from genome assembly GCA_029783415.1 of Anisodus acutangulus. Taxonomy (NCBI): domain Eukaryota; kingdom Viridiplantae; phylum Streptophyta; class Magnoliopsida; order Solanales; family Solanaceae; genus Anisodus; species Anisodus acutangulus. Next base: position 30,678,656 of record CM056505.1, on the reverse strand, counting down.
TCTTTCATATTGAGACTTTTATTTCAATATGACTTCCACTTTCAGACTGTTGGTTTTCCCAACTGTTGGCTTTCTAATTTCAGAGTCAATGTTTCTGTTGTCAGATTCATTATTTCTATTTTATCTTAAACTTTCAGGACCAAAATATAAACATTTCAGGGACCATAATGAAAGTTCAGGAAGAAGCCCAACAGTCCAACAAACCAACTTTGATCCTCCCCTTCTAACTCTCCGGTTAGGAGGGTTATTTCAACATTCATGTCACGCAAGACTGCAATGACCCTGGATATTAAGCTATTCACATGGGAGCACATGTACAAGTAGCCGAGGCCTTATACTTGTCAGTAGATCCATCTACTTTGTACTCAATTTTGAGTATCCACTTTTACAACCCAAAGGTTCTTTTTCCGGAGGTAGGTCAATCATTGCACAAGTATGGTTCTATATGATGGGATATATTTCTCTCTCTGTAGCTTCTTTCCAAAGTAGTGCTTCTGGAGATGACAATTCTTTGTTAATTGTCCATGGTTCGTTCTCAACCATACAAGCTAGAAGGCCTGAAACAAGTCTTTGTCCCGTCTTTGCTCCATCTCGGTTCAATATCTAGAATCCTTGAGTTCTGCAGATCTTGAACATTAAGTTTCGGATAATCAGCAACTTACGAGTCATGTAGCTTTGGAACCTCTGGTAACGGACAGTCAGTCACTCGTGGGTTCTTGTTAACCTCGAGTAATTACTTATTTTCCCTTCTCAAGGAAAGTTATCCTCAAAGAATTCAGCATTCTTCGACACCAAGAGGCGATAAGCACTACTGTTATTTGTAGATCCAGTGGATATGCAATTTACAGTCTTAGGTCCAACTTGACCTGTTTTGGTATTCCAACCTCTACCAAGCCACCCCACAACACAACATTTGTAGGTGGGATCATTTCCATATTTCACACGGAGGGTTATTCTTATCCTTATGCGTAGTTCTGTTGAGAATCGCATTAGCGGTAAGGATCGCCTTGCCCCACATATTTTGGGCGTATGGCTTTGTGTTTTGCTAACACCGTTAGACTGAGGTGAGTAATGTTCAGTCGTTTGATGAACGATTCTTCACATTCTCCCCCTCTATCACTACGAATTCCTCAATCCGTAGGCTTAGTTGATCTTCAACTTCTACTTTGTAGCGTTTATCCGCTTCAACAACTTCATCTTTGCTTTTCAATAAACAAAGGATGCAATACGTTGTACCATCACCAATGAAGGTCACAAAGTACTTGTCTCCCCCCTCTATTTTGAATAAACTTCAAATCACCCATGTAGGACTATTTGTAAATAAAACTTAAAATATCCTTTCTTTTGGGTGTAATTATTAAAAGTGTGTAAAGTATGTTTGCACATACGAAGGAGAGAGATCCACTGACTGTGCGAAAACTGTTACCACTCTTAAGTAAGCGCCAGGGAATTCCCTGGGCACCAATCATAAGGGAAGAAGACTAAAAGATAATGGCTTATCTTAAGACGTTGAACTTGTTACACTATTTGACAGAAGATCATTCATTTGATAGAATGATATTGGAAACTCAGTCGTACAAAGCCTACGGGCGACTGGAGTGGGCCAGAATACATTTGATAAGATGGTATTGGACACTCAACCGTACAAAGCCTATGGGTGACTGGAGTGGGCCAGAATTCAGTTGACAGAAAAGTAATGGACACCTAGTGAGGTGGGCCAGAGTTTTCCAGGTCTTAAATGATCTGAAGGCCAAAAAAAAGGCAGAAAAGTAATTGGACACTCAGTCTTCCAAAGCAACTGGAGTGGGTCAGAGTATCCAGATCACTTATGATTCAGTTACACCATAACCACGGGCAAGAGGTTGTTCATATGAAGCAACGTCACGTCTAAAGTAGAAGGGGTTGGAGAGGTTGTCCTTAATAGGACTTCAGGGAATGGGATCACTCCAAAAGGAGGTGATACATGTCCCAAACTTGGTCTAAGGGACGCTGTTGGTCAAGCTGGTTTGGGGACTAGTCCAATAGGTCTGTAATAACTAAGAATGGTATAAAATGTCTGTAGCTAGATAAATGATATATTTATAATCTGTGCATCTATGCCATCATAGATTAAGATATGTTAAATAGAAAGTCATTCAAAAGCTAACAAGGTTGAGATTGTTGCCTTCTGTCGACATAAACCCTCACAATGAATGTGAGGTAGGCGAAGAGGCAAAATTACATTTCCATTCCGTCAAAGGAATAGCGAAAGAAGCACCGCTCCTCTATAACTTAGTCACACCTACATAGGTGATTTGAAGTTTATACGAAATAGGGGGGGGGGAGAAAAGTACTTTGTGACCTTCATTGATGATGGTACAACGTATTGCATCCTTTGTTTGTAGAAAAACAAAGATGAAGTTGTTGAAGCGGATAAGCGCTACAAAGCAGAAGTTGAAGATCAACTAAGCCTACGGATTGAGGAATTCACAATGATAGATGGGAAAAATGTGAAGCATCGTTCATGCGATCCTTAGCGCTAATGTGATTTTCAACAGAACTACGTATAAGGATAAGGATAACTCTCCGTATGAAACATGAAAATGATCTCACATACAAATATTGTGATGTGGGGTGACTTGGTAGAGGTTGGAATACCGAAACATGTCTGGTTGGACCTAAGACTGTAAATTGCATATTGACTGGATCTACAACTAACAATAGTGCTTATCGCCTCGTGGTGTCAAAGAATGCTGAATTCTTTGAAGATAACTTTCCTTGAAAAGGAAAAAGAAGTAATTGCTCGAGGTTAACAAGAACCCACGAGGGCCTGACTGTTCGGAACTAGACATTTCATTTCTACCGGACTCAGAAGTTGCTGATTATCCAAAACTTAATATTTCAGATCTACAGAATTCAGAGATTTTAGATGTTGAATCGAGATGGAGCAAAGAGGGGACAAATACTTGTTACAGGCCTTCTAGCTTGTATGATTGAGAATGAACCATGGACAATCAACAGAGAATTGTCATAGATTCTATTATATAGAACCATACTAGTGTAATGGTTGACCTTCCTCTGGGAAAAGAACCTTTGGGTTGTAAAAGTGGATGCTCAAAATTGAGTACAAAGTAGATGGATCTACTGACGAGTATAAGGTCTCGGCTACTTGTACATGTGCTCCTCTGTGAATAGCTTAATATCCAGGGCCATTGCAGTCTTGCGTGGCATGGACGCTGAAACAGCCTTCCTAACCGGTGAGTTGGAAGGGGAGGATCAGAGTTGGTTTGCTGGACTGTTGGGTTTCTTCCTGAACTTTCATTTTGGTCCCTGAAATGTTTATATTTTGGTCCTGGAAGTTTTAGATAAAACAGAAATAATGAATCTGACAACAGAAATATTGACTCTGAAGTTAGAAAGCCAACAGTTGAAAAACCAACAGTCTGAGAGTGGAAGTTATATTGAAACAAAAGATATGGGTATCACAGATGACATCTTATGAATTGGATTTCTAAGACATCTAACGGACTGGTCTAACTCCAAACTCAGTTGTGACAGTCTCGTTGAAGCCACCATTGGATATGAATTATATAACTGATCGGAATCATGGTGCACCCATTTACAAGGAGCGATATGTGCAGGTCACATATAGTTCAATGTATTGTACACACTACAACCGACCTGGTATCGACCTACAAAGCAGATCAGTTGAACTAAGGTTCACTCGTGATTCTGGAAATGATCGATAGAAGACGTTAAGTCAAATATGACAATATCTTAAATATACGTTTATCTACGAATTATGGTATTCTGGATGTCCAACGGTTTTGGGAGAACACAGGGATGCAAACTGGACATCAGATATAAAGAACACCAAAGCCACAAGTAAATGTGTATGGTGGGTCTTGGAAAATCCTCTAAGCAAACTTGCATAGGCCGATTCATGATGGAATCAGAGTTTATCGCTTTAAACAAAGCATGAAGGAAGTTGAGTAACTTCACGACTCCTTAGAGGACGTCCCTTATTTGGAGAAACCCGTGCCTTCAGCAGTTATACATTATGGCTAGCCGATCGGCTTCAGGAAGGGCACGGATGACAGCGTCTGGACATATCTGTCGGAGACATGAGACCGTATGGCAGTTGATCATCATGGGTGTCACTTCCTTGATTACTAATCAAAGGATATAGCGGACCCTTTAACTAAGGGACTACCCGAAGATCAAAAGTTCTGTCTGTCTATGGGAATGGGCTTAAAAACCCAAACAATACAAACATTTGCGGTGGTAACCCAACCATACTGACTGGAGATCCCAAGAATTTGGTTCAATGGGAAAATAAGCTAAAAAAGGTTCAGTTGAGCGCTTCGATGGAAGCAAGAGCACTTCGGATTATGATTTCTATTAAGAAACATGAATCCGAAGTCGTTTCCGCGATAGACATTAAAGTGCTACCTGCATGGTGGGTAAATGTTAAGCTTCCAAACCTTTAACTATCCTCAAACGGTTGAGGTTAAGGTTAGAGAAACTCTTAATGATTCCTAACACTTGTGAAGTGGGGTATATCAGGATACCTTGTAGGAGATCACCTATTTAAGTGCGAGGATAGGCCGCCTCAAAGGAACGCACTTAAAAATCCAAGTGTGTCCACGACTACAACGGACAGAACAAAAGAAGAAACGAATAAATGAGAGGTATTGTGCTGGTACCGTTGTCTTGGCTTACATTAAACACTGACGGTTCAAGACACCTTGTTCACCATGCAGTAAGCAAGTCCGATGGTATTCAACTAGGGAAGGTTCAAAGCGGAAGCTACCTCTCCTGATGCAATATCTATTCGCTGAAAGATTGCTGAAAGTATGCACGTTGTGTGTGCGCCAAAATCTCTTTCAAGAGGGGATTGTTGGAAATTTACTAATATGGAATTAAGTTTATCCCGTTATTTATGAATTGAATAATTAGGCCACGCACGTCGGAAATATCGTTTCCACACACGTGCAATCTTAGTGCCAAGTATCGTAAATTTCGTTAATGAAAGAGATATTGGTACGTAAGTGAAATGTTTGAGACATAGAATGATGAATGGTTATTTCCTAAATAACAAGTGTTCCACGTTGGTAAACGAAGGAAGGATTGTGCGAGGTGTAAGATGGAATGAGTCGGAAAAGGGCCGCGACGCCTCCCGGACTGGGCTGCGGTGCTCAGCGTCGGAGCGCCGCTGCGCCCCTAGCAGCGCCACGGCGTGTGACTGGCAGTAAGTTTCGTCGACTTTCTGGTTGAATTAGCGTCGCGGCTCTAACGTGGCAGAGCCGCGGCGCTACGTGGGCAGTAACTGCTCGACGGAATCCCAAAAGTCTTGGTTGTTAAGGGGGTTTCAATGGCCTTGAATCCATCCATAATGGCCATTACTTGGACCATTATGTTGCTGCATTACTTGGGGGTTAAATGTCATTAATTACATGACAATTAATTGTCATTGTGGGGCATTTGAAGAGACCATCTTGCACACCTATAAATTGAAGCCTTGGCTCAATTCTATAGAAGAAGAGATGAACATATATGAACAGAAAAACAAGTTCACAACACCACAAAGAAATCAGATTTTCCTGATAGCAATCATTTTCTTAGCAATCTTCATTATTCGTGTTCTTCGCTAAGATCATTTGTGTAGGCTTTGCACACTTGATAGTTTATATTTTCATCTTGGGAGACTATTGTCCACACTTCCGTAAAGCCTATATACGAGGGCAATCTTGTCTTAAAGACAGAGAGCCATCTCTCGACTCAACCGGTGGTGTTGTGGTTTATCTAATTGGTTGCTAAGTGTTTCAGGTGTTAACTTAACAAATGAATGACTCTAACCGTTCATATTCTCGGCTGATCTACAAGCTACAAGTGTAGCAGTTCATGTTCTTGTATTTTCGAATACAAGGTCTACATATTTGAAGTTCCATTCAAGATCAAGATATTGACAACTTGTCGTTGTCCTAATTGTTGTTTATCCTTTTGATCACTGTAATAGTTATTTACTATTTCCGTTGTTGCTTTACATATTCCAACAATAAATAACGGGATAAACTTAATTCCACATTAGTAAATTTTCAACAGTTTGATCACACGGTATTAGCTAATACCGATATAAATTCTGTACCAAAATCTAATATTATTTATCTCACATTTTGATGTGGAATGATAATATGTGGATTAGCTGTATCTTGATAAAGTTATCAAGATGATAATGTTACGCCCTCAAAAGCCCTTTTCATAGTCTTCAATTGAATACTAAAAATAAAAGTTTATTCAAAGTCTATCCAATTTCAAACCAATCACATGTTTTAAATAATGCAATATATATCCTAGAACAAAGCACTAGTTCTAAACAATCTAGGGATTATTAATCTCAATGTTCTAATCCATGCATAATTTTGTCAGTTCACCAAATGACTTGTTGGATAATATATTTTCCTTCAAAATAAAATGAACTTTCTTTTTTGGACAAATTCTAAATAAATCTATAAGTCAAAGATGTCCCAAAAGGTCCAAGTTGAAGTTGGAGTAGCTAGAGTTCTAGTTACACATTTCACATAATATAACTTTCTCCAAAATCCTATATTTATGTTAAGAAATCTATTGAGTATGTATACATTTATCTATGTCTTTTTAGAATGCAGAATTCACAAACTAAAAGTTTAGAATCCACTGGCCAACATCTTTGACTTATCGTGGTTGAATTGTGTAATTTTGTTCATTGTTTATGTTGTCACCTTTTCACATATGCAAAAGGGAAAGCAAAAGAAAACTAATATTCATCACATTGGATGAAACTTCTAAGCAAGAACATGTTATTCACAACTAATGCTTTGAAAATGAAAGTGATGAGAAACTGTTAATAATAATGCAAAATTATTAAGCACTTTCCACTAAGACAAACTTCCTTTATTACGACCTTTTTAGCTATCAAAGTGTAACTGAAGCCTTTTTGTTTATCACTTTACATAAAGAAAGAAAAACTAATATTCTCTTTTGTTTCTCTTTCATCTGCTTTTTTGCTTTACCAGCTTATCAACTTGAATATCCACAATTTTTTACGTATGTATTCCTTAATCTCTAAGTATGTGTGTAACGACAAACATTTTAAAATCCAAATAATAGCAACTTCTAAATTCATACCAAAAAGACGTTTATTTTTCCTCCATAAAATAAAACCCCTTTTTGGACTAGTAGAATAGAAGTTTCTTTTAAAGTTATATGGAAAGCTCTTACTAAAATGAAATTTTTTTTGATAAATTTAAATTGTAATTGATGATAAAAAAATATTTTATTTAAAAGTTTAGTGCACGAAAATGTCCTCTTAATACATAAGTTAGTATTTTGTCAAATCCAAACTAAAAAGTTTTTAGTTGAAGTCCTGTCCCAAAAAGAAAGAAGAAAAAATCCTAGAGGGGGGCCGTTTACTATTTGTATGTAGTGGCATTAAGTTTATTGTAGATATTTTTGTAATTGGACTTCAACTCTTGTGTTAATGGAGCACTTTTGACTACAGAGGGTCAAGACACCCATTGAAGTCGATTAAAACATGTTGATTATATGGCGAAGTGAAGAGAATCATCATTTAACTCATACTCGTAGACCGTAGTAAGGAAAAACTTATTAATTTCTTTCCTTATGAATAATTTCAAATATGCGGTGAACTTTAGACAAGATGCCTGAAATTTCATATGATTGAAGTTAAGGCACCTGCAATTGAAGTTAATTCATTTTTGCTTGATTTGCAAACATAGACGACTGGACTTCAACCATTTTCAATTGAACTTCAGCCATATAGGATTGGATTAGTTCAATTTTACCTGAAGTTCAAGCATAATGCATGAACTTCAAATATTTTGTCTAACTTCAGTTACTGCATGTCATAAGTTATTAAAAGGTTGGTAGACGTGCAAAATAATTTTAAAAGAGGATAAATGTTAAATAACGTTATCGAAAACACGGTACCCTATTAATTTTTACAAATTATATTCACATACATATAGTGACCAAGCTGCAATTTTTATGAAGGAGATTCAAAATATAATAAAATAAACACACGAAAAAGTTAAGAAATTCAACATAAGAGATACAAGTGTATATTTTTAAAAAGGAATCTCTACTTGTATAACCGTCCATCAAAATATAATCGACAAAAATATATATTTATTTATTAGTTAATATATTTAACTAGTGGCTGAGTTATTTTTGATCGATCTGCCAAATATCAACAACAACAATAACAACAGCGTGAGGTCTGGAGAGGGTATATTGTACGCATACCTTACCTTATCAAGGTAGAAAGGTTGTTTCCGAAAGACCCTCGGCTCAAGAAAAACCATAGAAAGAGATCAGATAAGGACAAGAAATTCAAAGCAGTATGAAAATGGAAATAACGAAAACAACTAAGCCAAGATAAAGCCGTTTGAAAAAGAGACAGTATCTACCGTAGATAAAATAAGATAATCGAAGTACAAGATATTAGCAGAAATCAAAGCACATTAAACTATAGAACAATACTGCGACTATTAATATGAAAGGATAAGCGAGACTACCACTAACCTTCTACTTTAATATGAGTCCTACATAGTCTCCTATCTAAGGTCATGTCCTCGGTAAGTCGTAACTGCGTCATATCTTTTCTAATCACCTCTTCGCAATACTTCTTCGATCTATCCTATCTCTTCTGAAACCGTCCATAATCAACCTCTCACACCAAATATCGTGACCCTTAAAAGGGGGCTGGGGCAAACTATAACCACTCTTGGTGTTAATTGTTAATTGCATCCAATCTACCTCAATGTCTAACCAATTATAAGGATTAGTGGGCCCTTTAGGGGATGAGAGCTAGCACGTTGTAAATTCACAAGCCCAAAATCCCGAGGCCCACTTTGATGTCCAGCAAGGTGCATCATTTAAAGTTCTCGCCCATAATACCTACGTATTTATTTGGAGGAAATTGCCAAATAACTACTTTTATAATGCTCATTAGTCATCATTTCCAAATTAATTGAAATTAAATTAAATCAAGATAGTATCCTGGATTTCAAATTTATAAACTCTAGGATATTGTGTTGAAGGTCTAATTTATGGCCCTAGTTAAGAAGTTCAGCCTTTGAGAACTCGCTTGGAGACTCTTCTATAAGTTTCAGGGTGGTCTTTATTTTCCCCCTCAAATTGAAAATCTTTAATTTTTTTAATTTTTGGCCTTCGCCTAAAAATTTATGCGTTTTGGGTTCGAACCCAACTCAGTCAAAAATTAAAACTGCCTTCAGACATAAGACAGAGTTTATCTTATGCCTGAAGGCAAACTCTCAAACAAACTATGCCTTGCGAAATTTAAATTCTGCTTTGCTATCTTTTTTTAGTTTTTGATTTTGAGCGGGGTTCGAACCCAGGACCTCAGGGTACTTTCAGCTTCTTTTTTAAACCAAAGGCAAAAAATTAAAGACCAATAATTTGAGGGGAAAATATTAAAGACAGTGCCTTTGAAGGGAAATCTGCGCGAAAAACCGCCATCTGAAACAGCACATTTGCATAAATAACCATTTTTATGCTACTATTTAAATTCCATCTCGTTAGTCCAGTTAAATAGGTTAAATTACACGCAACAAAAGAAAAATCATACAACCATTTTTAAAGGCCAAAATTAACTTATTAGACTAACGGGGATATAATTTGAAAAGTCGTCCTTGCCAAAAGAATCAAATTATATACTGAGTTTTCAGCAAATTATTACTACTAGGCACGAAAATGAAAAATGCAGAATTAGACAAGTCATATCATCATACTATAATAATCAAGAGTATGCAGCAACATTAACCCGCAAGGGTAGCCAAGTTGGTGTAGCAGTAGAGCGCGGGACCGCAAGGTCACGAGTTCGATCCCCTGCATAAACCTTCTTGGTTGAGCCTGTCACACATGACTTGCCAAGTGTGGTTAATCGGCTGACGTGGTTTGCAGGCTATTGCGTCAGTCCGGGGTTTACCCTGTGCGCACTCGAGAGAGTAGCGGCTGCGGGTTCCTTCGTCAAAAAAAAAAAAGTATGCAGCAACATTAACATATCAGTACAGAAGTTGCATGATTACAAGACTCAAGCCAGAAAATATTCTTCAATTCATATAATATAGAAAAAGTTGGTCTTAAACCTTCATAAATAAAGTTTTGATACATACTCCTAGTATACATATAAAAATTTGGATTGAACCAGATATATCTCCAGACGTTAAATATACATAATAAACACATAATATACATGTGTATATTATGTATATTTGGCTCTCGTTTTGTTGTAATACCGTGTATATGGTATATAGTTTAGGCAAGGTTTTAGTCTCCTGGTTTAGGTAATGTTGTGGTGTAATTAGTATTGTACACTTACCATAATATTTGTGTTACCATAATTGTATAGTTAGTGTCCAAGTAGAATAAAGTTTTAGGAGTAGAATAGGAATATGATTCTTCTATTATGAAAATATGTAAATTGTATATATACTCTTTCAATCAATGAAAATAATCAAGTGGATTATTTCTTTCATGGTATCAGAAGTCTAGGTCTTAAAATCCTCTCTCAAAAGTCCTCCTAATTTCCGTCAAGCTACATCAATTTTTGAGCCCCTCCTCATCGGAATTCGTGATGACGGTCTATCCTCTCTTCCCAATTTTTTCCTCCAAATTCCTCAATCACATATTGTTCTATCAATATGTCTACATCCCGGAACACGTTTCATCCTGCCCTTACAGTTTCTAACATCAAGAATAACATCCCTCTTGTTCTTGAAATAGAAAACGTCCAATATGCGACGTGGGTCGAACTGTTCAAAATTCACGCACGATCGCATCAAGTCATCCATCACATAATCCCCGTGGCTCCTGAGGATACGGAGGTGCCAAGACGCGAGGATGATCCTAAGTTGTGGACGACTCTGGATGCCACCGTCCTTCAGTGGATATATTCCATAATTTCTACTGACCTTTTGCAAACGATTATTGAACCTGACGCTACGGCGCATGCAACTTGGGATAGACTACAGGATATATTCCAATATAATCAAAATTCTAGAGCTATTACACTTGAGCAAGATTTCTCCCACGTCAATATGGAAGATTTCCCTAACGTTTCGGCTTATTGCAAAAGATTAAAGGAATTGGCCGACCAACTCCGCAACGTTGGTGCGCCGGTTTCGAATGATCATTTGGTCCTCCAAATGGTTTAAGGCTCTCCGAGGCCTATAGTGGTGTTGGCACGCTTCTTCGTCAAAGTAATCCACTTATGCAATTTTATCAAGCTCGTTCTATACTTACACCCGAAGAAGCGGACATGGCTAAAAAGGAGGCTATCGGTACTAGTCCTGTGGTTATGATGACCGAATCCACAGTTCATCCTACCGGTCCCAACAACTCGGGCCAAAACCGCAACAACGGTGGCAGCAAAAAGGGAGTAAATAAGAAAAATAATGGCAAGAATCGCGGCAGCAACAATGGCGGCAGCCGAAACAGTGGTGGTAGCAGTGGTGCCCCTCAGGGCAGTCAGCAGCAGCAGCAGTTTTGGGCCCCCCAGTGGGCCCCTATGCAGTGGCAGTGGGCCCCATAGTTTGGGCCAAACAGTGGCAGCTCAGCGATGCAGCCTCACTGGCAGTGGGCCGGCCAGCAGCAGCAGAGGCCCAACATGCATTGGCCCAGTTTCGGTACTCTCTCTGGGCCGAGGCAACAAATAGGGGTTACTTTGTATGACTTTTCTCTTCTATTTTTTTACTTGGGCCTCGACCCCCGCATGCCCATCACGCAGTGGCCCCCACTTCTACCGACATCGAAGCCGCAATGCACACGCTTGGATTAAATCCTCCGGACCAAAATTGGTATATGGACACCAGTGCCACTACCCACATGACATCCGATTCAGGTACGCTCTCGTCTTATTCCAATTTGAGCAACTTTTGTGGCATCATTGTTGGTAATGGTAATTCTATACCAATTCGTGGTTATGGTCATAAAACTCTGTCTCCTCCCCATCCACCCCTTATCTTGAAAAATATCCTACATGCCCCAAAATTGATTAAAAACTTAGTGTCTGTCCGTAAATTCACCACTGACAATTTCGTTTCTATTGAATTTGATCTATTTGATTTCTCTGTGAATGATTTCAAGACGGGGAGTCCTCTCATGAGGTGTGATAGTAGGGGAGATCTTTATCCTATCACGTCAAGTTCCGGTCTATCGAGTCAAGACTTGCCGTCAGCATTTGCAACCCTTTCTCCTTCCTTGTGGCATGCTCGTCTTGGTCATCCGGGGTCGTCTATTTTGTCTTCCTTAGTTAAAAGTAATTTTATTTTAATGTAAGGGTATGCATAGTAATCTGAAAAATAATTGTCGTTTGTAAGCTATACTTCTCATACTTTAAAGCCATTTGATATTATTCATAGCGACTTATGGACATCTCATTTTCTTAGTTCTGTGGGTCATCGATATTATGTTCTTTTTTTGGATGATTATTCTAAATTTTTATGAACTTTTCCGATAGCGAAAAAATCTCAAGTTTTTTCCATCTTCTTAAAATTTAGGGCTTTCATTAGAACCCAATTCGAACGAGAAATAAAAAAATATTCAATGTGATAATGGCAGAGAATATGACAACGGGGTATTTCGGAAGTTTTGTGCCACTAATGGGATCAATTTTCATTTTTCTTGCCCTCATAAGTCTTCACAAAATGGAAAAGCTGAACGCAAAATTCGTACCATTAATAACATTGTCCGCACTTTATTGATTCATGCTTCTGTACCTCCGTCTTTTTGGCATCATGCTCTACAAATGGCTACATATCTCCTAAACGTTCTTCCTTCCAAAGGTTTGACATATTCATCCCCCTTCATATTTTATATAATAAGATTCATTTGTATTCACATCTTAGGGTCTTTGGGTGCTTATGTTATCAGTAATTTTCGTCCACCACAATTAAAAAACTTCAGGCCCGGTCTACTCTGTGTATTTTTTTGGGGGTTCCGTCTAATCATCGTGGTTAAAAATATTTTGAATTATCCTCTAATAAAATCATCATTAGTCGCCATGTCATTTTTTATGAATCCCACTTTCAGTTTTCTAAGGTTAGTAATCCCGTATCCAGTTCGTATAATTTTTTGAATGATGGTATATCCCCGTTTATTATTCACCATTTTCAGACATATCCCGCACCCCAAATCCTCCAGCGGGCCCCGCTGGTCCGTCACAGCCCCCCTGCCTAGTTTTTTCACTAGGCCGCCAGCAATTGGGCGGCCCAGCTCAATACCGAACTGGTCCAGCTTCGGATCCGCCATCAAGCTTCGCTTCGAATTAGCCAAGAGCCCATCACTCGCCGCGATCCGCATCTGAGTCCAAGA